>PVJC01008949.1:0-47178 GCA_004026665.1 Murina feae | reverse complement strand
GAAGAGAAAGAACCCTGGCCCCTGAAACTCCTTTGAAACTACTTTTTAAACTTCACTAACAAGAGACTGACAAAATGGTTTATTTGTTTTCATATAGGTATATGGCCATTATTGATCCCTTGAAACCCAGACTGTCTGCCACAGTAACCAAGATTGTCATTGGCAGCATTTGGATTCTAGCATTTCTACTAGCCTTTCCCCAGTGTCTTTACTCCAAAATCAAAGTCATGCCGGGCCGTACCCTTTGCTATGTGCAATGGCCAGAAGGTCCCAAACAACATTTCACGTAAGTTAATTAATTCTCTATTGTAATTTTCAGTTCAATTTATTGAACAATTAAGGAACTGTAGGTTGGGAGCAACAATTATACAAATAAGACATAGGCGTTTCCCTCAATGTCTCATGTATTACTTGGGAGGACAGACACATACAAATATTACAATACATTATGATATAGTCACTAAGTTGGTATACATTATAAAGATTTATAATTGAAAAAATGTAATGACTTCGGTATGGGACAGCTTTGGAGAATTTCCTAGAGGAGGTAATAAGCTCCTTGGGGATGAAAGCAACACCCAAAGGAGGGCAGGGTTGTTACTGACTGAGAGATGAGTGAAAAGGGAGAAACGAGAGGCCAAATGTGTTGATTGCTCTTTTAAGAAGCCTGGTTGAAGGGACGTGGAGTCTTGGTTGTGTTCCTTTGTTTTAACATTAAAGAAATTTAAACACTAGGTTGAAAAGAAAACAGGAATGTTGCATGATAGACTTTGACATTTCATATTTTGGACCCACTTTAGAAAAGATGAAATACTGCTATTTGTGACAACATGGATGGGTCTTGAGAATATTGTGCTAAGTGAAATAAATCATAAGAGAAAAAGTCAAGAACAATATGATTTAACTCATATGTAGGATATAAAACTGAAAGCAACAAATGAGCAAACAAGACAAAGAAATAAATAAAACCTCATAGACACAGACAATAGTATGGTGGTGATCAGAGGGAAGGGAGGGTGGGGGAAGTAGTAAAGGGTAAAGGAAGTAAAAAAACAAAACAAAACATGAAAACCACAGGTATTGGGAATATTAGCATGCCAAACTCTGTAACTACTTTAAGCCTCTTAAGAAAGAGGAAGCAAACAAAAGTTTATACAAATTCTAATTTGACTGTTACATTATTGTTTACCTTCTATTCCTCCCTGATTGCTTCCTTATAATTTTGATTGAAAGCTATGAAACCCTAGAATTTTGTTTGATAATGTACAGAGCCATGACTTTGTTGTGACTAACATGTCTATATATTATTTACCAAATTAACAATGCAATCAAATGTTCCATGACTTTGGAAAAATACAGGTCTTGGAAAAAAATGTCTTTACCTGGTTTTAAAAATCACTGTCAAATAGCTTTTGAATTCAATGTGGCTCACAGTATTGTGTAACATTTTTTTCTTCATTTGGATGAAAAATAATTTATTTCAAATATGAATGACATCACAAGATACATAGAATAGTGTTACATAGAGAAAATATCATCAGTTGATTACTTTATTCTGCCCCGTCTCTTTTCTTCGGATGATACATTTAATTAGGTTAGCCCAATAATTACCAAGCAGAGGAAAGGCGTTTATCCTGAACCTGATAAGGAGGTGGGGATGGGGGGAGGTGTGGTGTAAATGATCACTGAAGCTCAGCAATGTTTTTCATGTATAAAGTAAAGATGGATAGTAATCAACTAGTAGCATTTGGACAACTGTAGGCGACAACAGTTTGGTATGTTAATGAATGTGAAATAAAGACTTACAGAAAATGTGGACATATTCGTTAGCTTTTTAAATTATGACTTAAAATGGCATGAATTCAAAATCCCACTATTTCATCCCAGTATGCTCTTCAGCATATGAGTTTTGTTGTTGTTTTTTTAATTTCAGGTACCACATTATTGTCATTATACTGGTGTACTGTTTCCCATTGATCGTCATGGGCGTCACATACACCATTGTTGGAATCACTCTCTGGGGAGGAGAGATCCCAGGAGACACCTGTGACAAGTATCATGAGCAGCTAAAGGCTAAAAGAAAGGTACTGTTATGTATCACTCACCTGGCATTTGTGTAAGTTGTGGCACATCAGAGATCAAGAATACCTACCTATGGTGTTTTAATACCATATAATATCATTTGATGCTTTGTTTCTACTTTTATTTGTCTCATTTTTTCTTCTTTTTATCCAATTTTCTTTTGCTTCTTTTTTTATCTCTATAAGTCACTGATCATGTGCAATTTCAGTTTGTGATTGAATTGTCACTTCCTACGGAAAGACTTTATTACCTTGTTGAGAGTATCCTCAATTACTCCACAAGAAACTTCTGAAATTTTACTTTAACTGGAGTCCCATTTTAACTAATAAAAGCGTAATATTGAAATTAACCGTTTCTCCGGGACGGGGTAAGCCACGCCCACCAGCCAATCAGAGCGACTGTATGCAAATTAGCCCAGCCAACATGGAGGCCGCCACTCACGGACCTGAGTAAACGGCAGCTTCCATTGCAGTAGGAGTGAAAGTGAAACTGCAGCCCTCTCCACTCCGCTTATCCTCAAGCAAAACACACGTTTGCAACATAATAACAATCATAGAATCCTCGGGAGCTGAAGGAAACAGCAGCCCGGGCCTCACCACTAAGTAACATTGTGTCATTATAGACACTGTGAGGTGAAGCAGAGAGGAGGCTTCATTACATGTCTAGGCTTCGCCTTAAAGGAACAGTGTATCAATTATAGAAGATAAACAAACCCCAGAACCTGCATCCAGCCAGCCTTGTTGGGATATTGGGTCAACGGGAGCTGTGGGCAGCCTTAAAGCCTGAAAGTTCCAATCAGCCCATCACCCACGCTGGCCACAACCCAATGGGGTGAGGGACGTTCCTGGGGGGCTTGGCCAGCCTGCAAACAGCCATCAGCCCCTCACCCAGGCTGGTCAGGCACGCCAGCAGGTGGACATCCCCAGAGGGGTCCCAGACTGTGAGAGGGCACAGGCCAGGCTGAGGGACCTCCCGAATGCACAGAGCAGCTGCGGGGCGGAACAGCACAGGACCCAGGACCCGTGAGTGGGAAAGAGGCAGCAGGGTTGGCGGCCTGCTTGGTGGCTGCCCAGGCCCTTTGCAGGGCATGGGGGAGTGGGAAAGCAAGGCAGCAGGGTACCGGTGAGTGGGAAAGAGGCAGTGGAGCGTCTTGGCCTGCTTGGCGGCTGCCCAGGCCCTTTGCAGGGCACCGGGGAGCAAGAAAGCAGGGCTTCAGGGGCTGGGGTCCTGCTTGGCGACTCTCCAGGCCCTTTGGGGGAAACTGGGGAGTGGGAAAGCAAGCTCTTGGGGGCAGGGGGCCTGCTTGGTGGCTCCCCAGGTCCCTCCAAGGATTAGGGAGCAGGAAAAGGCTGGCCTGACCACAAGGCGGGGTTTTCCCTGCTTTCTGGTGGCTGGAGGAAGATGGGCAGTAGGCAAGCTTGGGAGGCAGGCAGCACCCAGCCCTGGCCACAGCTCAAAAAAGAGAACTACATGCAGGGGAGGGCAAGAGTCTGAGAGATCAACATAGAGGGGGTGCCTGCTCCAAGCCTTGATGGTGTGCCTGGGGGCAGGCTCCCAGCAGGTAGACACACACAGGAAGACTGCTCCGAGCCTCAGATGCGGCTGGGGGCAGGTCCCCAGTGGTGACACACACACACACACACACACACAAAAGGTGCCTGGCAGACTGGGGCCATCATAGGACATCCACTGAGGGGTCCCAGACTGTGAGAGGGGGCAGGCTGGGCTGAGGGACCCCCACCCTCCACCCCCCCGCCCGTGCACAAATTTCGTGCACCAGGCCCCTAGTTTACTATATTTCTGAAGTTCTAGCTATGTTTCTGCTTTACTTAACAGAATCCTCTGATGCATTTTGTAATTTTCCAGAAGCTTCTTTGATCCCAATAATGGCATCTCTTTTAATATGTGTTATAATTTCCTAATATCCATTTACCTATATCTCCTTCCCTACTTTCCTGACACCTTTCCTCACCCTTTCCCTCTCCCCATATTTGATTTCTACACAGCCATCATGTATATCTGATTAAAAGATGAGGGTTGCATTAATACTCTTCTATAACTTATTGGGTGACATTATAAAGCTAACTTCTGAATATTCACATTAAATGAGAAATGCTTTAAAATTATAATATTTACATATACCAGGATTTTTATTTAAGATTTTGTTCAGACTACCATTGTATGACTCGGTGAGTAAGATTTATGATAAATTTGTAGAGTTAAAAAGAATTACAGCCACCTAGTCCATTTCCTCTCTCCAGTTGATGTGTATCTAATGCAAATCTAAGAGGTATTTCCAAGGATAAGAGAGTCATGCTAATTATGCCAATTATTATTTATTCAATTTATGATTCACTTATTTATGTAGAACTACCAACTACGTGGATACTTCCCTTAAAAAACACTTAACATCTTAAAAATCCCTTACCTACAAACACTCCTTAACAACAATAAAATTAGGTTTTAAGAATTTAATGTAGAAAATGGATTCCATATGTTTTTCTTCTGTTATTAACAAATAATGGTAGATAAGACTTACATTCAGTTAACAATTTATTATGATCTCTAGTATTTGAAAACAAAAAGTATACATGATCTTTTCTATGTCACTTACTAATTTCAGCCTATAATACTTATTTTTTATTTTATTTTTCTTTTTTAAAAAAATTTTTTCAATGAAGTGCACAAACAACCACACTATGCTTTAGCATCTAAGAAAGAATCCTAAAACTAGGAGAATTTCAGTAACTTGGTTGTCTTAAGTGAACAGTTTCTCTTTTGCAATTTCAACCTTATTTCATAACATCCTGCTCATATTGAAAGGTGATCTTTGGGGGGATATTTTCTTACAGCTATGATTTAGGCAACATCACATAAAATAACTATGTTATGTTCTACATATTTCAGAATAATTCTGCCTTTCTATTACTCACTTAGTTTCCTGGCTTTTGTTTCTTATTGGTTTAGGCATCTTTTTTTTTTTTTTTTTCCTTAACGTTTTCCCCTGTTCACTCATAGAAATTTTTAAATAAGTCCAATAATTGTATATTACAGCTCCTTTTTTCTTCATATACATATAATATTTTTCTAGCAAGAAATTAAAATTCAATGAATGTTACTTTTTACTTTTGTTCCAGAAGGAACAAAAACAAGAGAGAAAACTCTGCCTTTGCCTCTGTATAACTTATAAAAGTAAGGCATAAGTATTTCCTTATGATTTCATTCTGTAATTTTAAAGTATAAATATCAATTTAAATGGAGAGCGTAATCCTTTTGGAATCTTTCAAAAAAATAATACGTTTAAAATTTTCATATGTCTTTCTCTCACATTGTGTTCTAAGTTGAAATAATGCAAAATGACATTTATGCTATGGACTTCCTGTAATAAATTACCTTGTTCTTAGAGTTCTTTCACAGTCACTTATTGGTATTACTGGAGTATCTCAAAAGTAACACTGTTTTCCCAAAATTTAAAATTTCAGAATACAGCTAGCTTTCCTCTAAATTGCTTTATTTTAAAATCCAAAATTAGAATATTACCTGGTAGGTTTGGAAGAGTTATTTCTAGTAATTGTGTTATATTTATACTTTAATATGTCTACTTAGGTCTAAGATATAGTAAGTCCTTCTCTGAATGGGCCAGGTGATTATATACTGTCTCCTTGAAAATATATCTTTAAGTTACAGATTTGACTTCAGAAATAAAATGAGAGAGTTATTGATTAAAATAGAGCAAATTCATTCTGACTGTTGGGAAAAACAACAACTCCATGAACAACACTGAGCCAATGAAAAATAGTGAATGTTGACTGAACTCCCAAATACGTATGAACTAGAATAAATAAAAATTTGTCAAATCACTGAGAAAATCTTTGTAACTATCAAGAAGCATTGTTTCCGTTATTCTTTCTCCTACAATCTTTAGGAATTATGCTTAATTTCAAACGTTATGGATTAAATTCTTTAAAGAACAGCCAGTAGAAATAAATTATATATCTGTTACACAGAACCTCGCATGTCTAAAGTTTCAGATTAACAGTATCCACTTGATTTTTGCATATGTTCTGCCGAAATATGTATTCCCTTTGAAAATAATACTAGTAGATATAGCTAGCACCCTAGTATTAAAAAGATGAAATATTAGTCTGAAAAATAAATTAATACCTCTAGAAATATTTCCTTATTATAAAACTTAGTCTGTTGAAGAACCTAAAAATCAATATTAAAATTCTATAGCTTCAAACAACTTACTAAGGCCTGGAGGATAATCTGTAGGATTAACTAACATTTGAGTCACATGTATAGTAGACTTTCAAAAATGTGAGCAAGCACATTAATAAATTTTCTTGTATAACGTATTTTATAATTTAAAAAGACTTTGAATACCTCATAACACAGCCAAAGATATTCTCAATTTATAGTCAATAGTCTAAACTTTAAAATTCTGCATGTCATGTACCCATTGGTTTTAAATATGTCTATTTAAATATGTATATTGAATTAATAGTCTTTTTAATGTAACAAAGTGGTTAAATTAAGAATGCCTGCACTTGAAATAGAAATACCTTCAGAGAGTTGCAAAATATAAAATATCAGTTAATATCACACAAAACTCAAGGTCTTGTTTAAGTTAGTGCTTTTTTGTAGTAATTATTTAATATTTTTGCCAACATCTTCCTTTAGGAAATGTGTACAGACTACTATAGGATTGATTTAAAATATTTTTGCAGTTCAAAAAATCTGTTCTAGAATGTTAGGTCTTATCAGAATCTAAAATTTCATGAATCCCTTGCCTCATTGCTATTTTGAATTAAAATCATATACAGTGTAAGGAAAAATAAGTAAAAGGGGCTAACAGATCTCATATTTAGGATGTTTTGGTAAAATAAATCAAATATGCACTTTAATTTTTTTCAGTTTTGGCAGTAGCATCTGTTTCCTAAATATCTAGATGTAAACCATAGATGTTGACTCATAGCCATTGAATATTTACTTGAGTTAGAATCTTATGTATAATTAGTATATCCATAGACTGCAATTTTAATTCATACATTTCAGAAACAAAAGATTTGCAATCCGTCTCTCCTAGTATTATCCCAAACTAAGACTACATTATTGGCAATTTGGGTGGGAAAAAAAGTAATGGCATTAAAATTATTGATAATGACAAAACTTATCCCAAAATATATCTGAGTCTGCCAGCATCTTGGAATAACTATCTAATATAATAAAAGAATGATATGCAAGTTGACCATCACCCGAGACACCTAAGCCATGCCCACCAGCCAAGCCACACCTCCCAGCCAATCAGAGCGGCTGTATGCAAATTAACCCAGCCAAGATGGAGGCCGGCAGCCATGGAGCTAGAGTAAACCAGAGGCCTCTGTTGCAACTGCCTGCCTAGGCTGGCTGAGCCTCTGCTCACAGCCATGCCCACCAGCCAATCAGAGTGGCTGTATGCAAATTAACCCAGCAAAGATGGAGGCTGGCAGGGCGGCTCTGCACTGGGAGCCTCCGTGGCCGGCACAGCTGTGCCGGGTGTGTCAGCTCAGTGTGTGTGGGGAGGTCCAGCCTGGGGCCTCCTCAGGGCATCTAGGAGTGCCTGTCCCGGGTCCACTGCATGGCTCCACCCCCGGGGGCTTCCACGAGGCCTGCAGGAGAGTGGGGTCCTCCGCAGGGCTTGCAGGAGCATCTGCTGCACAGTGCGGAGCATCTGAAGCCAGTCCACTGCCTGGCTCCACCCCAGGTGTGTTTGCTCAGCAGCAGGGCCCCACCGAGGGATCCTGAACCAGTGTCCACCCCTGGCTCCACCCAGCTCTGCGCCAGGTGTGTCCCCTCAGCAGTGGGGGCCCACCAGGCGTGTGTGATCGTGGGCCCTCTGGTGGGAAACATCCAGGCCTGCACTCACCAGCCTTCCCACCCCCCAGTGCATGAACCCTAAAGGGGCTATGGGCAGCCTGAAAATGGCTCTCAGCCCCTCACCCAGGCTGGCCAGGCACGCCAGCAGGTGGACATCCCCCCTCGAGGTGTCCCAGACTGCAAGAGGGCACAGGCCGGGCTGAGGGACGCTCCCGCCCCGAATGCACAAATTTTTGTGCACCGGGCCCCTAGTTTAGGATATAAATGCTACAAATCCAGCGATTAGCAAGATGGGAAGAAAATAAATTATACTAATTAATAGATATACAAGTTGGACATAAAACATACCTAATATATAAATGATTAGATCATTAAATTTATCTATAAGAAAAATAAATTGTGGCTAGATAGGGAATGAAAATAGATCAACTTCAATTCATTCATCAAAGGCTATTTATTAAATGTTTCTATTGTGGAAGTAGCAAAAAACAAAATTTTTCTCATATCAGGAAAAAAATTTGCAGTCTTGTGATAACTTGTAAATCAGGTAAAGAAAAATGGACTATTGTAAACTGAATTACTATTGTTAACCGTATTACTATTGTTTGAATGTGGACATACAGGTGTGCTGATGAAGAGAATGATGTCAATCTGGATGGAGTGTTTGAGGGACATGCTACAGAGCTCATACCTCAGTATTAACTTGTTCAAATTGATCAATAACAAGAATATCAGTCTGTGACCATGATAAATAAATCGACAGGTAAAGACAGAATCTTAAATGACTGAATTAGGAACTGAGCGCTGTGCCATGTGACTGGTAGGTTGCACATGCTACAGGGTCTAGATCTCTTGGCTGACGAGAGTGAGGTCTTGGATGTCAAGGGTCTGTTTTCTAGTTCTTGCCCTGTCTACGTGTGATCTTAGACACATCTCTTTAATTTCTTAGGCCCTGTTGACAGAAAATTGTGGAAGTTTTGAGGAAAGACCTTTTGGAATTAAAATCTGTAGTTCTAATGCTCAGCATGATGCCTTTTATATAGCAGACCCTTAATTCATGTTGATATTTCCTCTTGCTTCTGCCATTCTCTACTTTTTTCAACATAGAGAGCCTAAAATTACATGTAGATTTCATGTCCAGACATTTATAATTCTCATTTTATGCTTTTTAGTTAATAAAGAATTTGTACTTAAGACCATTGTAGATTTTATCAAGATTTATAGTCAAGATAAATTACATTAAGGATAAAATCAATTTCCAAGGGGCCTAAAGTTGCTTTTTTTTTCTAATTATTAGCCTAACAAGAAATATAAATGGTAAATTTTCTGTAACTATATTTAACCAAGAAACAACAGTAGGTCAACCAAAAAGGAAAAAAAGTTATTTTTAATTGTTCAGGGTTAGCCTACAAGCCTCTTACTCTTTTTTAAAAAATATATTTTATTGATTTTTTACAGAGAGGAAGGGAGAGGGATAGAGAGTTAGAAACATTGATGAGAGAGAAACATCAATCAGCTGCCTCCTGCACACCCCCCACCCCACTGAGGATGTGCCCACAACCAAGGTACAGGCCCTTGGCCGGAATTTGAACCCGGGACTCTTCAGTTCGCAGGCCGACGCTGTATCCACTGAGCCAAACCGTTAGGGCAGCCTCTTACTATTGGAGAAATATTCATTAAAACAAGGTGATTCGAGAACTTGATAGCACATTTCCTTCTCTGTGTTTTAATATTTACATTATAGTTTATGCTATAAATCCGAATTTTTGCTTCACCATTATCGTTTTTTAGCTATCCAGATGTAGCAAATAAAATAATACAATATGACTATATTTTTCTAAAAGAGAGCTTATCAGTATTGGTAAATGTTCAGAGTAATTGAGAAATGGTTGAACTATTGGCTTTGTGAAGGAACTAGAATTTTTCTGTCTAGTATATTCCCCATAACCAATTTTTTATCTTTATGTACTTCATTTGCTTGTTGTAATAAAAATACTTTGATATTATCCACATGACTGAGATTTTAAATATTAATACATTATGTAGATGTACAAGTTTGTATATAATGCAGTGTGATTAACTTATCTTTCTGTCCCTCCTCATTTCCATGCCTTTAGGACACATTTTCATTTATTTTCACGCATCTTTTCCCAATAATTTGTCATAATATATTATTAACCATTAAAACAACATATTCCTTTAAAATATTTTTATATTTTTAAAAAATATATACCTCATGTATTCTACTTTCTTTTGAAAATATGTATTATTATCCAGACATAAAACCAACATTTCATTAGTAGATTTCCTAGGAAAATGAAAATCAAGAACCATAAAATATGTTTGTAAATTTCTCTCATGTATTACAACCTCTCCTCAATGAAGAAAAATATTATAAACAATTTTACATAGAAGTTTTCGATCATTTACCACCTATTATTCATGCACATATTTTGGAAAACATGTGTGTTTTTATAGATAAATCAATAAACACCAATAGGACATATCTGTTTTTTATATTTCTAAAATTATATATCTAGTTTAACCCATTGGAATATGATAAAAATGTATCCAGTTGGGTCTTTAAAGGCCTCATTTTTATAAAAGAAAAGAAGTAAATTAAAACAAAGTAAAAAACACACACACAAAAACACCTGAAATTTATGATAAGTACGAATAATATAGCCATGAAACACTTCTAATTAAAACATTGACACTTGAAGAAAACTCACAGCTGTTTGTTCCCACTTGGTAACGTGGTCCCTGCTTGGGGCTGAACCTGTAGTCAGGAGTGTCTTCTACACCTGAGCTTGCAATTGCCATTTTCTTTAAACTCCTCGATTAAATCTTTCCCAACTCTGTATGTGCGAGAGCGGATAGGAAACATTTTGAAAAGCCTAAAAAAGTTTCTGTGTGTTTCTTAACAGTAGTAACTTGAGAACTAGGAATGTTAGTCCTTTTCAAAAGATAAAAAGATGGCACTTTAGAAGGAATTACCTGCTGTCTCCGAGAGCTTGCAATCACTTGAGATGGTTTCTGTATGGATTACCCGTTAACATTTCTCATCTCACAATTACTGGGGCCGGAAAATTAGAACTAGATTCAAGCATCACGGATTTCTGAAAGAAAAATGGAACTGAGTATATAAAATCTATAACAAATGGGGTAATTCACAGTGCTTCAGAATACATGTACACACACACACACACACACACACACAAAGAAAGAGTATCAATCATTGTAGATGTTATGAAATTTCTAAATAGATTAGATTGAGTCACACTTCTCTAGTGATTTCATAATGCACTTGTTATTAAAAACTTAGATCCATCTGAAGTTTACTTATTTAAGCTGTGGAATGAGACTTTAGTTTTATTTTTTAGATGCTTCCTGTTTTACCTACCACCACTTATTGAGTAACCCATTTTTTCCAACACTAATTTAAAATTTCACAATTGTCATTCTAATGTCTCAAATGTGTTTGAAATTCAGTCAGTATTTTCTCTTCTGTATCTATAGCCTATCTAGCTGTAACATGCATTATCAACACACTGATTAAATTAATCAAGCTTTATAATGTATTTTAATAGCTATCAGGGCAACTCTCTACCCCTATTTACTCTTCTTTATTTTTCCAGAAATTTTTTTTAGATATTCTTGCTTCTTTATTTTTACATATAAAATTTATAAATATCAGTTTGTCTAGTTTAAAATTTTTTTATTTATGAAATTGGATTATTTATTAACTTTGATGTGTGGGCAAAAGAATGGCATTCCTTTATGTAACTCAGGCAATTGAATGTAGAGACTAGAAATAGATTCTTAGTAGGCGTGCCAAGTTCAAAAGCTCAATCTGGCACATATCTTGAGCAATATAAAATATTGCTCTTTGGAGAGGTTACAATCCCTATAAAATGAAATGAAATAATAACACATACTTATATAGTTGTATAGAGATTAAATAAGGGAATACATATCAAGCATTGAAAAAAGTGCCTGGCTTATAGAACTGATCTCAGTCAAGAGTACCTATTACTTCAGGCAATATATTGTGAGTATATATGCCAGTATTGTGAACATCAGAAAGCATCATATGGTAGAAAGTAAAAAGTTTATTTATTTATTTATTTATTTATGGTCATTTATTTTTTTAAACATCATAGTGACCTATATTTCATAGTGAGTCATAGTTTGCAAATAATTTCCACATATACATTACATATTTCTCATAATTTTTCTTTTTTTTACAGAACAATAAAACTGAGTCTCAAACACACAAAATTAATAAGTGGTAGAACTTGGACATGAATCCTAACAAAAGATTTTAGGGTTGCATTGTTTTAGGGAATTCAAAGGATCAGGTTTCAGAATGACATTTTCTCTCTGACCTAGAGGCCCGGTGCATGAAATTCATTCACTCGGGGGTGAGGAAGTCTCTCAGCCCAGCCTGTGTCCTCTCACAGTCCAGGAGCCCTTGGGGGAGCAAGCCTAGGCTGGTAGTCAGACATTCTTAGTGCTTCTGCAGAGGCGGGAGAGGCTCCCACCACCGCCACTGCACACGCCAGCCATGAACCTGACTCAGGGCTTCTGGCTGAGTGGCACTCCCACAGGGGGAGCACACTGACCATGAGGGGGCAGTTCCCGCATTAAGTGTCTTCCCCCTAGTGGTCAGTGCGCGTCATACTGACGGGTTGTTCCACCGTTCGGTCTATTTGCATATTAGTTTTTTATTATATAAGACTAGTAACCCGTGCATGAAATTCATGCACATTAAAAGGGAATTAATAGTGAAAATATTTTAATATTGCTATTTGCCCTTTCTCTATAATAGAAGTGTGAGATGAAAGGAAATTAGTAAAATGTATATGAAAATAATATATAATTTATTAATAAATAAACAGTAAGAAAAGGATATAACAGAGGCATTATATAAAAACAACAAAAAAATGATATAAAAACAACAGTGTTGCAAACAATGACTGATAAAGTGATTAAACTTATTCTAATATCTCCATGTACACCACTTAAGAATGAAAACACTTTCAGAGTGCTTGACTAATTTCCCTTGTGCTGAAGTATTTAGAACTTTAACATCACATGCTCTTGAGAGAAAGCAACATATAACTGACCATATGCAAAAACAGATTCAGTTAGGAATATACCTACTCTGTCTAGAGTTTGTCCTTTTAATTTATTAATAGTCATTGCAAATGTTGGCATCACAGGAAACTGTCTTCAAATCAATTTAAATGGGAGGCCAGTGTCAGATGGGGACAAATCAGTTCTTGGAATCAGAACAACCTCTCCCTCTGCAGTTTCGATAATGTTAGGTCGTAATCTTTTGATAATAAATCTGGTACCATTACAGAGACCCCCATTTACTATTAAGATTTCTCAATAACATGATGATTGCACCTACTTTCAATTTTAATTTATGACACGTCATTTCTAAAGGAGTAATACTATTAAGAAATTTGATGGGAAAATTTTCATATTCAGCCTCATCTATGGAATCATCACTCAAATATGTGTGAAAATCTTCATCGAGTATATCCAAAATTTCTTCATTTAATTTTTGAACTTGCTCATTTTTTGGACAAAGAATTGCATGTTTAGATATATTTTTAATATTATCTATAGATATAATATTTCCAAAGGTAGCTTTCATAATAGATCCATTACAAATCATTTCACAGGGGATTTCAATAATATCATTTGCTAAATGAAAACTGCTATCAAGTTTGTCATCTCCAAGTTTTACTAACCAATCACTATAAGCAGAATTCTCTGATCTCATATTTGTTGTAAGAGACAACTTTCTGAAACATCCCCAAACATTACAGTACTTTAAACTCATTTGTACTATGGCCAATTGCATAGCATGAGGTACAATACTGAGACGTTGTAGAAAATCCAAGAAGGAGAACTTTCCCACCAAATATAACATTCAAATTCATAATTTCTCTTAGTAATCTGTCTGTGGTGTTTATAGTATTACTATCTACCATGGTACATTCATCAGTAATGAGAAGTTGGGCCTTTTTAATAGTTTTAGCAACTTCACTGTTTATATTGAGTCTAGAAATTGAAGTTTCATTTAGTGGAATGGGTTATTTACATTGGGAATGAAAGGTGCTTCCACCGAGAAGTAAATTTGCAGCAATTCCTGTAGATGCTGTGGGTAAAACAATACCACCACAACCTCTGATATAATGTATTAAAACTTTACAAAGATATGCCTCCACGCTCCAAGGGTCGGTTCCTGCCTCAAACCTCACCCTTACTGGAAACAGCTCGAGGAGGGCACAGCTGTGGCTAAGAGGACCCAAGATTCAGTGCGGCATGCTCCGAGGGTGGGTTCCTGCCTGAAACCTCACCACCCTCACGGGTAACAGCTCAGGGAGGGTGCAGCCATTTCCAAGACAAGCCCTGCAGGACTGACTTCCTTCCAGTTGGTCGAGCCTTGGTCGTGATGTTACACCCAGGGTTTTTATATAAATAGATATTTGTTGTATTACACAAGGTGCTTTTCCATCTATTATCTATACTGATCTTCACAATATCCCTGGGAGGTAGGCCTGGGACAAATTTAACAAATTAGGGAACTGAAGTTCTGGGTAGGTGAAAGTTGTCCAAACTCATATGGCTGGTAACTGTGCAAATCCATTCAGTCCTGTGGAATGCAAGGCAACCATTCATTCCATTACAACGAACTGCAAAGAACTGGTGGCTACCCTTAGCCACTCTCTTACCCATTAAATTTTCCTGCCCATTATTCCATTATACTTCCTGACTTATTCTATAGTCTGTCTAATATAAATAACTGTAATAAAGGAAATGGCCCATATCTGTACTATTTAATGTGGTAGCGATTAGCCCCATATAGCTAAATACTAAAATACTATTTCTTTTCTTAAAAATTTTTGATGAGGTTAATCAAGTTAATGTATGTGTTGAAGCCTCTGGTATCTAATGCTCATAAATATGCAATTCCAATCTGCACTTAGTTTTGTCTTTTCATAAGACAAAAATAAACCTACTTATGATCACTAATAGCAAGAACAATGCTGTGATAGCTCTATTAAAGCAACTAGCATTTATTGTGCCTATTACTATGCCAGATGCTTAATTCAGATGTGTTGAGTAGACAGTTGAATTCTGACAAGTGCACAAGGTAGTCGCTATTGTTATTTTCATTTTACAGATGAAGAAAGACTAACCAAATAGATTAAGTAATTGCCTAGTCTACTGAATGACAGAATTTGAATCCAGAATTTCTGACTCTGGAGAATGTATTCTTAACTTCTATATTATACTGATCACTTCTGAACTTTGTTCAAGGGTGAGGTAGGGAAGTAAATAAGATAAAGTAATTTCTTAGTTATTTTTCTATTTACTTATCAGTAGTACATTTTTGTATTATTTGTTGACATATTCTGACTTTAAAGGCTTTGTATATTAAACTAACATATTAAAAATAGATAATATTTAAGGGAAAAATATTTTTTAGTACCAGCAGTCAACTTAAAAATTAATTCTTGCCCTAGGTGGTTTGGCTCAGTGGCTAGAGCGTCGGCCTGCAGACTGAAGGGTCCTGGGTTTGATTCTAGTCAAGGGCACATGCTCACGTTCACAGGCTCCACCCCAGTAGGGGGTGAGCAGTAGCCAGCCAATCGATGACTCTCTCTCATCAGATGTTTCTATCGCTCTCTCCCTCACCCATCCTCTCTAAAATCAATAAAAACATTTTTTTTAATTAAATCGTGCCTGGCTGGGCATGGCTCAGTGGTTGAGCATCAGCCTATGAACTGGGAGGTTGTGGTTCATTTCCTAGTGAAGGCATATTATGACTAGGTTGCAGGCTCAATCCCTAGTATGAGGTGTGCAAGAAGCAGACATCAATGATTCTCTATCATCGTTGATGTTTCTCTCTCTCTCTTTCTCTCCCTTCTTCTTTGAAATCAATAAAAATATATTTCTAAAAAGCTTAAAAATTATGCACCAGGAAATGGACTGCATGCAATTACCAAAGTAAGGAAATATCTAATTTAGATATAAAAATGTCCACTAGTATAAAATCTGTGTTTATTATTAAAAATTGTGTCATCTAATTGTTTTTTTGTTTTACTTTAAATGCATTTTAACATAATGAAGCTCACTTTAATACATACTGAATAAAAACAATACACAAAAATCTTAATAAATTCTCCTTAATTAGTATAATATCCTAAAGCATATGGATATTAATTCATGGTTTTGCCACATCTAAAACAATTCCACAATAACTATGTTGTCATTGGCAAATATCAGTAGACAAATATAAATATAATTGTTTTTGTATTTAGAGAAAAATCTAAAATCCAAATAAGCACAATTTTTTGTGTGTACCTGAAACAGAGAGAGCATTATCTTGTTTGAATTTTCTCTGGGGTTAGTCTTATTTATAAAACTAGAGGCCCAGTGCATGGATTTGTGCACCAATGGGGTCCTTCAGCCTGGCCTGTGCCCTCTCACAATCCAGGACCCTCCGGGGATGTCAGATTTCAGCCCAATCCCTGCAAGCCAGGCCAAGAGACCCCACTGGTGCACAAATCCATGCATCGGGCCTCTAGTATGCATATAAGATCTTTGGTTAATCTCTTCCCATCCTCTCCCCTTCCCTCTGAGATTTGTCAGTCTATTCCATCTTTCCATGCCTGTGCATTGAGCGTCTGCACCCTGGTGGTTAGTGTGGGTCATAGCTACCTGTTGAATGGTCACTTAGGCTTTTATATATATAGTCTAGGGGCCCAGTGCACAAAAATTTATGCACTCGGGGGAGGGGGGGAGGCTTGTGCCCTCTTGAAGTCTGGGACCCCTCAGGGGATGTCCACCCCACCCCACCCGTGCCCCTGCCTGCCCTGCCCTCGCCGCTGCTTGCTCCATGGCTGCCAGCCTCTATCTTGGCTGGGTTAATTTGCATACAGCCACTCTGATTGGCTGGTGGGCATGGCTTGGCTGGTGGGCATGGCTTAGGTGTCTCAGAGAGACAGTTAATTTCCATATTACTCTTTGATTAGAGTAGATGAGAAGATTGAACTAGAGTAGCTCTAAGTTTCCTTCTAAGTATAAACATCTATAATAGTGATTCATCAAATATTCAGCATCTAATATGTATCAGGCATTATGCACAATGATTTTACTTAAACCTTATAAAATCCTATAAAAGAGAGTATATTTCAGGTCAGAAATATTACTAGGCCAAACTCATAGAACATTTTCTAATGGGTTTTGTGCAGCTGATTTTCTTGAGAGCCCAAGTTTTCCCTCATACCTTTGATCCACAAGTGGTGGATTGTGCAGAGCGGTAGGGATAGAAAGACCCACATTCATCATGGAACTTCCTTCTCTCAGAAACAAAATCTATTTTTCTACTAATGTATGACTTCAATTTCTATACTTCTGTCTCTCCAGTCTCAGACATCCCTCCATCTCCTTCTTCTCCTACCTGTAGCCCTATCTAGTTGGGGTATCTGGAGGAGGAATTTTCCCCTCTTACCCCTCTTAAGTTCTTATGGCTAGACTAATAATAAAATTGATACAAGACAGACTAGCAGATGACAAAACATTTAATTTCATGTTTATGGGAGATGATAAGTTGATACTAAGAGAGTGACCAAAAAATAGACAGATCTTTATATCTCTTTACTCAAAGAAACAATAATTTGTGAGGCTTCAAGACAAAGAAACTTAGGTAGGAATGATCATTAGTGAGGAATCTAAGCCAAGCCTGGGCATGAGTAATAAATTAGTAAAAAAAAAAAAAAAAAAAATGACAAGGTTTTGAACTCCAGGTTTCTTGCAGTTCAAAACTAATTCAGAATCTGTGTTGAGAGAGTGTCACAATTCTATAACCTTTTATAGCACAAATTCTATATATTATTTTATACTTATAATAGTGCTCTGGAATAAATAAGAACAGTGTTATCCTATGGTTGAGACAGATAGGCAAGAAAGTTGAAGCAAGAAGGTAAAGATGAAAACAAAGGACCAATGTGAAAAACTTTTAAACTAATCCTCAGGGTGTGATGACTGATTAGATCTAAATTCTGAGGGAGAAGAAATGAAAATTCTATTTAAAGACTCAATTGATTAGAAAATTAGGACACTGTTGACAGGAAGTAGGCAGCCTGTGAGAAAATATAGCAGTTGTGATGAAGGAGATGAATGCGCTTTAGGAGAACACGGCAAGGTGGAATTGGTGTGTACACAGCTGACAGTGTCTACCAGCAGAGGGAAGGCTTACTTTACGCTGACAGAGATAACAACTAATGTTATTACTGCAAGAAAGAGTTCACACTCTGTAGTCTTTGACCACAGTTTATGCCAACCCATTCTGTATTCTGATTAGAAATGTTCGTAAGAACATTCTGTCACACACTCCAAATGAAAGAATAGTGAATACAGACACACCAGCTACAGGGTACCATTAGCCCAAATTCCTCCGCTCACCTCTCACTGTTCCCTCCTCCTAAATTCCATACTCCCAACTTCCTGGAACCTAAGTCAGAGGAGCAGGAACAAATCCCTTTGCCAGAACTGCCAGTTTCTATTTCTATTTATTGGTTTATTTCTACCTGTGTTATTTTTAATTTTGTAATAGAATGTTCAACCAATACAGAAAAATTCATTGATCGCATTGTTCCTCTCTAGTAGGGTTTACCAGTTCACAACAGATTAATAAAATATCCTTTGAAAAAAGATGAGTTGCTAACTTACAATTCACGCAGCTAGAGAATAGATAACACCTGTCTTCTATTCCTATTTCATTTTGTGTCTTATTTACGGCCTGTGTTAATGATGATGTGCAGTCTTTTACCTTCTGACCATTTGTCAGTGGGAGATGCATTCGTAGCTGTTTATTCAGCATTGTGATTAATTAGTGCTGACTCATATTCATATACTTTCTCCAGCTTCTTTCCTCTCCTTCCTCCCCCCTTCCACTTGAGCTTTCTGGTGTTTTAATGTCTAATTTTTTAAAAATTTTATCTTTATTGTTGAAAATATTACAGATGTTCCCTTGTTCCTTGTTTTTCCTATTCACTCCCTCCATCCCATACCCCCAACCCTTTACCCCAGGCCTTCACCACCCTATTATCTGTGTCCATGAGTTATGCATATATGCATGCAAGTTCTTTGGTAGATAGATCCCATCCCACCCACCCACCCAATTGGATTGTTTGTCATCCTTTTGTTAAGTTGTATTCATTCATTAGACATTTTGGATGTATCAGATGTATCATTGGCAAATATATCCTCCCATAGAGTGGGCTCCTTTTTAATTTTTTTATGGTTTCTTTTGCTGTATGGAAGCTTTTTATTTTTATGTAATCCTACTTGTTTATTTTCTCCTTTATTTCCCTTGCCCTAAGAGATGTGTCAGTAAACATATTGCTATGAGAGATATCTGAGATTTTGCTGCCTACATTTTCTTCTAGTATTTTTAAGGTTTCATGACTTATATTTAAGTATTTTATCCATCTTGAGAAAGACCTCATTTGTTCAAAAAAAGCCAATTTAGGGAAATCTGTGATTAAGAAATAAAGCAAATACAATTAATTAACCTAAAACCCAAGACAATGAGTGTTATAAAACAACCCAGCAGGCTTTTATTTTTAATGATTCAACTAAAGAGAGGAATTATCTCATTTAAATTCATAGTAAATAAGATGTCTTGGACCTCTGTTACATTATACACCTAGAAATAAGTGACCAGTAAGATTATAAAATCTGGATGTATATTCCTTCAGATGCTCAATTTTTAATTTAATTTTTATCTTTAATTATAAGACCATACACCTAAGCATTGTTAGTCACATATGTTATCTCATTTTGTAACCTCATTAACACTCTGAGATACTGTTATACTTACCTAACTAGTGATGTAATCAAGGCTTAGGGAGTTTAACTTGCTTACCACTATGTTTTCAAATAAGTAGAGGAATCTGGTTTAGATCCCAAGCTAACACTAAAGTCCTTTTTAGAGTTAAAGTGCATTATAGATAATGTCAGTAAAAGAGGTAAAAAGGGGGAGGGTAATTCATAATATCAGCTTTTGAACAGTTTTTTGCTCTTTCTATAATGTATACTCAATACATAAATTTTAAGAAGATAAGTTCCTTTAGTAAACGAAATTTCTCTAATTCTAATGTCTATGTAGCTCACAGTATATCTCACCTCTTTTACTATTTATGAATAATCTAAACTAATAAAAGAGCAATATGCAAATTAACACTCACTCCGAGACACCTCAGCCATGCCCATCAGACAAGCCATGCCTGCCAGCCAATCAGAGCGACTGTATGCAAAGCAACCCAGCCAATATGACTGTTAATTTGCATACACAGGAGGGAGTGAAGACTGAAGACAGCCAAGCCAAGTGCTGCAGAAGGGAGTGAAGTGGCAGAGAAGGGAGGGAGCGAGGCAGCGGAGATGGGAGGGAGATGAGGCAGCAGCGATGGGAGGAAGCGAGGCAGCAGAGACTGTGGAGATGGGAGGGAGCAGAGACTGTGGAGATGGGAGGGAGCAGAGACTGTGGAGATGGGAAGGAGCAGAGACTGTGGAGATGGGAAGGAGCAGAGACTGTGGAGATGGGAGGGAGCAGAGACTGTGGAGATGGGAGGGAGCAAAGCGGCAGAGAAGGGAGGGAGCGAGGCAGCGGAGAAGGGAGTGAAGCCGGCCTCTAGGGCTTCGCTCCCTTCTCTGCTTTGCCCCGGCTCAGGCAGCCCTATTCTTGCAGGAATCTTCCTGCAGTGGGCCTCTAGTCCATTCATAATTGAATAATCCATTTTTATATTTTTATTTAATGCTAAAATGATTCTATATGGAATCTCTGATCTAGAAACAGATTGACCTTTGTTCTCCTGTGTACTTATGTTTTTTGTCCGTGAGCTTTCAGTGCAGATTTTAGACAAGATTTTTGTTAGAATTTATTTCAATGTTTCCCATTTCTTATCTGATAAATTGCCACAAACTTGTGTTTCTTTCCTGTTCTAAGACTAATGCCCATTTCCATATGTTATCCATATTCTCCTTTCTGCTTTGTTTGAGTAGTTTTTAATGTGAACTTAGGTAGTTTTAACTAAGTTATGTGTGAATACATGAAGTACTTGCTTATATCCACAATGATACATAGTCTAGTAACCCTTTACAAGTCTTCAGTTTAAAAATTAAACTTCATTTAATAATAAGTTCCAGTACTGTTAGCGTATACAAAAAATAAAAGGAAAAAATAAGGTAGTTTAAATTAGGTTAAAGTAAATGTCTGCAAGAAATGTGGACATCTTATCACCAGTAAAATCTCATCTCTGTTGTAGAATACTGAGCAAGAATGTGCTCTACTCACCATTGGGTCCTCAGTGCCTAGCATAATGCCTTCCTGGTTGAACGATCGATAGATAGATGAATGGGTGGATGGACGTATGAATGAAAAAATGAAGGGAAGAATAAGGTTTTATGTTCAATGACCTTCTCATTTTATACATAAGAAAATGTGCTGACTTTCTAAAGGTCAAAAATCATTAAAAGGGAGAGCCTGTTTTGGAATTTAAGCTTCCTGAGTTCTGACCTGGTACTCTGCTCTTCACCCCAGTACAAACAGGAAGACTGAATCTTCAGGTCAAAGGGAATGTCTTCAAGAGTATATTAACAATCTCAGGACTAAAAATGAGGTTTACTTTTCTATTGTGGAATGAATCAAACTGTTCTTGATATTTTTCTTTATTTCATTGAATAAAAATATTTCTTCACCTTGTCATAAGAAAAATATATATGAATATTGCTATTGTATAGATTATTGATATAGCATTCCAGTAAACAAATAATTCTAGTAAGTAAAAAGTTTGTATTATGCATACACTATTCATTATAAAATTCCATTATAAAATTCATTATAAAATTTTCTCAACATTAAATTGTGCTGGGGGAAATAAAACAAAACACCTTCTTTATTTCATAGAGGAGAAAAGTACCTCAGTGTTGTGCAGGACTAACTGCATTAGCATTAAATAAAAACTGCCTGGTCAAATAATGCTGCTCACCGGATGACAGATAGCATCCGGTACACACCACAGTACATTCTCAGGTGTAAGTGTTGCAAATCTCCATAGCATATTTACTAGCCTAACAAACATTTCCACGAGTCCCCCCATTTTGCCCCGGACTCTCAAATGATAAAATCTGCTACAAATCTTTTTCCTGAAAACAAAAATCCTTTCCAAAAACCCAAAGAATACACCAAGGACAGCCTTTTCTTACTCAGTGTTCCTTTGGCTGACATCTAGGACACAGGGATTGACATAGTCAAGGGCTGTCTCTGCTGGAAGTAATGACTAATACATACTCGATTAAGTTAGCTATTTCAGTTACAGAAGCAGCTATCTGAATTACAGTGTATAAGTACATGGCTCACCTTGGTTAAGTAACAGAATACAAATATAAGTTATATGTCATGACGTCTGCCACATAGGATTTAGAAGTGGATGAGGTGATGAGTGAGGGAAAGTGGAGAGAAGAGTCTATTAGTTTGTTAGAAATGCTATACAAGGTAGCACAGACTAAAAAAGGAAATTTATCTTCCCGCAGTTCTTGACAATAGAAGATGAAGGTGTTATCAGGTTGGTTCCTTCGAGGTCTCTTTCCCTGTCTTGTAGATGGCCATCTTCTTCTAGTCTCTTCACGTGGTCTTCCCTTTGTGTTTGTCTGCATCCTAGTCTCCTCGTCTTATTAGGACACCAGTCTTATCAAGGTCCATCTATATCAGTGGTTTCCAACCTTTCTTTGACCATGCCTCACTCAAGCATCTCTAAAATCTTGATGCCCATCCCCGCCCCTCTGCCCCCCCCCCCCGTGACATGTAATTCTTATTATTCAAAAAGTGCACTCCTATTCATGTGGAGACAGCCTAAAAGACCATTAACTTGTTCTGAACAAGCTTCCAGAGAACATGGAATCCATGAAAGAGGAAAATAAAAGAACGAAAGGACAGTTGAAGTACTGAGAAAGAAATCACTAAGAAATTGTTTAAAAAATAATAATATAGCCTAACCAGTTTGGTTCAGTGGATAGAGTGTCAGCCTGTGGACTGAAAGGTCCCAGGTTCGATTCCAGTCAAGGGCATGTACCTTGGTTGCAGGCACATCCCCAGTAGGGCGTGTGCAGGAGGCAGCTGATCGATGTTTCTGTCTCATCAATGTTTCTAACTCTCTAATCCTCTCCCTTCCTCTCTGTAAAAAATCAATAAAATATATTTTAAAAGCAAAAATAATACAATAAGATTGTATTAATTTTGCTTTTATGACTTCTGAGTCTTTAAAATATTGTTTTTTTCCAGATTCCCTTCAGATAACACTTTATGTTAAAATTCTTTGAATAATTAAAAAATAAAATTGTGTTATAAAATCTCTCAAAATATATATTTAAAAATAATAATAATATGAAGTGATATGAAAAAATAGCAAATAAAGTTTCAAAACATATAATAGAGAACTGAAATGCATAAAGGTGTCACAATATGTATTTATATACCATACATGAGGAACCTAGAACCATAAGAAATGCAAAAAAAATCACTGTTAATAACTCATTTTCGAATTGCCCCCTTAAAAATCAAACTGCCCCTGGGGGGCTTGTACTCCCTGTTGGGAACCACTGATCTATATGACCTCATTGAAGCTTAATTAGCTCCTTAAAGACCTGTCTTTAGAGACAATCACATTCTGAAGTACTTGAGGGTTAGGACGTTCACATATGAATTTTAGGGGGACACATTCAATCTATAACAAAGTCATGACTTAAGATTATTAGAAATGTATCCCTCTGGTTAAGTCATGAAATCTGGTAGCTTCCTGTAGCTACGAAGGATCTCTGGTCTGTTTTGAAGATTCGAGGCCTTGGCAAGTGTGAGTGGTATTAATTGAGGACCTCGGGTAGTGCTTCTCTCCACTCCATTCTGTAGCAGTCCATCCTTTAGCTGAAAGGAAATTGAGGAAACTAATTATCTGTTTATTTGACTTGGATACTTTCCTTCTTTTTCTCATCCCTCCTTGGCAGTTAGCTACTGAGCTCTTTTCACTTAACTTCCTATTCTATCTCTTTTTTCATTCCTGCCTTAGAGGAAACAGTTTCTGTTAAAATTATCGCACCTTTCCATTTTTACATAATCTTTGCAGAAATGGACAATGCCATTTTTTAAAGTGCCTAGCAGGACAACTTCCTCCCCCCAACATAATGCCTATAAGTAACTTTTACCCCTCCGGCTTTTTATTATAGCCAGTTCCCAGTAATCTACAGTTTCTATTTTTTGTGACCAAGATTTTAGCAAACCTCATGTACATCACTGTTTTGCATTTTTTTTGTGTGTGTGTCCTGAATGAAAAATGAATTTCACTGAGGATTTTATAGATAAGTTTAAAGGAGGTTTGCCTCTCAGAGCTTAATACCCCTCAGGCAATTGTGTGTCCTTTCCTCTTTATCTCCTCCTCCACCACCTTTCCCCTTTCCTGCTTGCAGCCACCTCCTTAATACATTTCTGTGCTCCAGAAAGACCTTTCACCCACAATTTTTAAAGACAAATTTAGCACTGTTCCTACTATTCAAACTGTAGCCCTGTTATTTAAAAAATTGTAAACTTGCAAATTCCCATCTATATCCATTTTCTGTCTCAGCAAAAAAATAAATAAATAAATAATTTAAAAAATCCTTTACATACTCAATTTCACTTTCCATCAAGTCAGGAGAGCTTATAAATAGAAACATAATGTTGTTGTTTTCTGTCACACTATTTTGCACAAAACCTTTACATCTCTGATTTTAATTATTTGCTCTAGTCTTTTCAGATATCTTGCTGTTACTGATTTCATATTTATTTCATTTCTGTAAAGATTTCAGAGACTTTTCTCTCCTACTTTGCTTAGATATTAGATCCCAAAAGGACTATGAGTGTCTGTACTTCTACATGCTTTATGCAGTGTCTTTCCAAATGCATGGGTTTTTCTAGCCATTTGTAGTCCTCCAAACCCTGTCTTTAATCTGTTTTTATTTGGAAATACTTAGAACAGGTGAAATAATACATTGTGAATGCTTCTTACCTTTTTATTCTCAGGTATTAACCTCCAATTATTTCTGTTTCATTATTTCAACATTCTTCAACATGATCTGGCAGCATTTTACAAATCTCTGAAATAGGAATTTCTAAATCCTTTTGCCACAGCCAACTAAACCTAGATGATAATGATAGTCACTGACACTTTAAAGAAACACCAGACATGCTTCACATACTAACTCTGTAAAGAAAAAAAGCACCCAAAAGAACTGGGGATGATGGGCAGAACAGTAGTTGCATACCAATGGGAATAGGAGCACCAATATTAATTAGAAGAAGGAAAAAGGTCCTTCAAATGCTACCATGCTGACTGAAAAGCAGAAAATCAGTTAGGAGGTAATAATTCCCTTTATATAGAGTGCCTTGCTGAAAATTGAAAACTGATAATAAAATAAATGTCTGTTATTTAAGCCACCGCACTATATCATATGCTATTATAGCCGCCCAAGCTAAAGACAGTTATTATATTTTAGCTATTAAAACATAATTATAATTTTGATAGTTTTCCCCAGATCCTTAAAAGCATCATTTTAAATAACTTTGATCTCAATGCTATGAGACTCATCTCATTTTACATATGAGAAAACTGCGGCTTAAAGAGCTTAAATAACTTATACAAGATCACACAGATAATTTGCTAGAAAAGTTGTGACTAAAACTCATAGCTCCTGGTTCTTCATCCATTCATTTGTCACAACACCATACTTAGCTGTATGAAGACTCTTATGTCCAGCACTATGTATGACTGCTAAAAATATGACCAATGTTATAGACTATAATGCAAAATTATCAATATATTATTAATTTTTGCAATATAGAGAGAATCTGAAGAGAAACTTGATAATGTTCTCTCAGTAGCCTGTATGAGGTTGAAGGTGTATTTTATACAAGCTATCATAGCCCTATACCTTATATGAGAATGTCAATCATTATTATATTATTCATGTATTTATTTATTCAAAGGAGGGCAACTCTGTGCTGTGTGTATTCTTCTATGCTATAGAGATATAGGGTAAACAAAACTGATGTGACAAGACCCTCAAAGAATTCACATTCTGGCAGGACACAAAGACCTTCTAGAATTTCTCTATATAAAACCTTAAGCTACTGATTGATGGCTCGACTGTTCTACTGCTCAACCGGTAGCTATGACCCACACTGAAAACCAGGGGGCAGATGCTCAACACAGGAGCTACCCCCTACTGGTCAGTGCACGCCCACAGCGAGAGCACCACTCATCTAACGGGCGTTGGATGCCAGGCTCGTGGCTGGCAAGTGCAGCTGCAGTGGCATGCGCCTCTCCTGCCTCTGCGGCAGCGATACCCAGGAGTAGTAGCAGGTGTAGTGGGGCCAGGATACGCGGGAGCGGAGTGGCACTGGGCCCAGGTTCGGGCTCCTCCCAAGCCTCTTGCTGCTTCATGCACTACTACATCCTTTGGGGGATGTCAGACTGCTGGTTTGGGCCCAATCCCTGCAGGCCCCAAACCAACAGTCTGACATCCCCCTAGGGTCCTGGATTGTAAGAGGGCACAGACCAGGCTAAGAGACCCCACCAGTGCACAAATCTGTGCACCAGGCCTCTAGTAACAAAATAAGGAACAATTGTACTCAGAATGCTGAAGGAAATAGAGTAATATGAAAAAGAACAACTGTAATGAGAGCCATCTTTAGACAAGATGATAGCATTAGGGTCACTATTTAACAAGGGGGTACCTGCTGGAGAATATATCACTATAGCTGAGCTTATTTAAAGACCTGGATGAAAGGCCCCCCAAGCAGGAAAGACTAGGTGAGCAATGTCTGGAAAGGGAATGTGACTTGATATGTTGAAGGATCAGAAACAAGAGTGCTGGAGCAGAAAGAACCAAGGGAGTATGTGATGGGTGAGACTGGAGAATAAGGCAGGAGAAGCAAAACACAGCAGAAGTTTTGAGAAACAGTAAGAAGATTTGGTTTTATTTTAGAAAGTCACTTTAACTGCTGCTTGGAAGCAAAGTCCAATTAGGTGGTTATTACATTTGTCCAGGAGAAAGATTATGATGCTTTCTCAGAGGTTATAGCAGTAAAGATGACAAGCCATGAAAAGGCTCAAGCATATTTTGGCGACTTGGCCATCGGGATTTTCCTAGGTATGGAATGGGGCAGTGAAAATGGGGAAATGCAAAGAAACAAGCACACCTTCTAAGTATCTAACTCCAGGTATTAGAGGGGTGGTGGCGTCACTTACTGCGATTCCCTTCACAGAAAGATAGCTTTGGGGTGGGGAGATGGACAAGAGAAGGAGCTTGTTTTAAACATGACATTTTGAGATGTCTTTGAGACAGTCACCTATCTGAGGGGCAGTGGTGGCTTAAAGGGGTTTTAAAGTTTTCCTTGTTCATCTGCCACTTGGCTAATTTTCTGGAGTGATGCAGCATCCGCAATAAGACAGTGGGCAGTGCTCAGAGGGATGTGTGAAATGTGGAGGGTGCTGCAGTGCAGGAGAGAAGGACACTGTTTCACTCACCTCGTTATTCCTAAGGGTGTGAGAGTTTGAATGTTTTGCCATCCTGGAGGACACATCAGCAGGAGAGGAGCTTGCTCCTTCTTTATGATTTGCAGATTTATAGCCCTAAAAAGAATACTTTCAGTTTAAAGGTACCTGCAGCCCTACCCAGTTTGGCTCAGTGGATAGAGTGTCAGCCTGAGGACTGAAGGATACTGTGTTTGATTCTAGTCAAGGGCACATGCCCTTCCTCTTTGAAAATCAATAAAAAATAGTAATAATTTAAAAAATAACAAATAAAAAAATAAAAATACATGCAAGGATGAAGAGTCTAGAGTTGGGAAAACGATAAAAACATCATAGGAAAATCAGTTGCCAGAAATGAGACAAACAAGACAAGGCCTAGAATAAGTTCTACTTTGTGAACTAAACACAAAAGACAAAATCACTTAGTTATGGCAAGAGGATTATGGGACTAAATAAATGATATTTAAATTTTAAAATTCCAATTGTTGAAAAAGAGTTTGTCACTGTTGAGAAGTGAAGACATATATCAAAACACAAACAAATATACAAAACACCTAAGGTTCATGAGGGGAAAAAATACACAAGGATAGGGGAGAGGTCTAGATTAGGATATAAATTCATGCACTTGAATACCCAAGAATTTACTGTACATAATAATGTCTTATTTACTTCCAGAATCAGCCTCTTCTATGTCTTCTTTTTAATCTTTGTTGTTCATATTATTACTGTTGTTTCTCTTTTTTCTCCCCATAGCTCCCCTCCTCCCAATTCCCACCCCATCCACTGCCCTTATCCCTCCCCCCACTATCCTCATCCATAGGTATATGATTTTTGTCCAGTCTCTTCCCACACCCCCAAGCCCCTTTCCCCCTGTGAATTGTCATTCCACTCCCTTTCTATGCCCCTGACTCTATTCTATTCAACAGTTTATTCTGTTCATCAGACTTTTTTTATTCACTTGATTTTTAGATTCACTTGTTGATAGATATGTATTTGTTGTTCATCATTTTTATCTTTACTTTTTCTTCTTCTTCCTCTTCTAAAAGGACACCTTTCAGCATTTCATATAATCCTGGTGGTGATGAACTCTAGCTTTTTCTTGTCTGTGAAGCTCTTTGTCTGACCTTAAATTCTGAATGATAGCTTTGCTGGGTAAAGTAATCTTGGTTGTAGGTTCTTGCTATTCATCACTTTGAATATTTCTTGCCACTCCCTTCTGGCCTGTAAAGTTTCTGTTGAGAAATCAGCTGACAGTTGTATGGGTTCCCCCTTGTAGGTAACTGATGGCTTTTCTCTTGCTGCTTTTAAGATTCTCTCCTTGTCTTTTGCCCTTGACATTTTAATTATGGTGTGTCTTGGCGTGGTCCTCCTTGGATTCCTTTTGTTTGGGATCCTCTGTGCTTCCTGGACTTGCAAGTCCATTTCTTTCACTAGGTAGGGGAAGTTTTCTGTCATTATTTCTTCAAATAGGTTTTCTATATCTTGCTCTCTCTCTTCTTCTGGCACCCCTATAATTCTGATGTTGGTACAATTGAAGTTGTCCCAGAGACTCCTTACACTATCTTCATATATTTGGATTCTCTTTTCTTTTGGCTTTTCTGGGTGGGTGGGTTTTGCTTCTTCATATTTCATATCTTTGACTTGATTCTTGCGATCCTCTCATCTACTGTTGGATCTCTGTATATTCTTCCTTATTTCAGTCAGTGTATGCTTAATTTCTAGCTGGCCCTTTTTCATATGCTCGAGGATCTCACTAAATTTACCAGCAGTCTCTAGAATATTCTTGAAAGGCCTTATAATTGTGGTTTTGAACTCTATATCCAGTCGTTTGCTTTCCTCCATTTCTGTCATTTGTGACCTGTTTCTTTGTCTCCACATTTTGGCTGCTTCCCTGCGTTGATAGAGTGGTTTTAATCAGCTGTGTCTATGGTGCGAGAACTTCTATGCTAGAGACACCCTTATGGGACAAGATTTGCTCTAGTGGGGCTTTGGTGCCCACTAAGTCTGCCCCCTGAGTGCATCCCTTATGAGTCTGAGGAGTTGTAGCCTGGGTGGTCCCACTCTGACTACTGGGTATGCTGGCTCTTGTATCTCCAAGGAGTTGCTATTTTAGCTTCTGCCTGGGGCTTCCCAGCCTTTTATATGCAAAAGCCTCTGCGCATGGCTTGGGTGGGGCGGGGTCTCGGGGAGTCTACAGGGTGGAGCAACCAGCTATGGCCAATTCTCAGCCCTGTCCTAAGAGGCACCGGGTCTCAAGCTGCTCTGGAGTTCCTCCCATGCCAGATGGTGCCAAACAGTCCAGCTCCTCCCCGTATGATTCTGAGCTCCCAGCAACTCGCCTGGAACTGGAGTTCAGAGCTGTCAGGAGCTTGTGCTTCCCTCCGGTACAAAATGCTTTCAGCCCTTTCTGCGAGCCCATTCGCGCACACCTCAGTACCTCTGCACTTTATTTCCGAATCTCCTCTGCATTTCAGTCTCTTTCTAGTTGTAGAATTTCCACTCAGCCAGCCTTCCTGTGGGTCTGGGTGGTGTTTGTTTTTTCTTTTAGTTGTGGTTTTGTAGTAGTTGTGCCCAGCAGCAATTCTGGTGTTCACCTATGCCACCATCTTGGTTTCTCCCCTCTTCTATGTCTTGACAACACTATTAAAAGAGAAATATGTATCTATTAAATTGTTGACTGTAATTGAGCATGCTAAAGGAGGAAAGAAGCAAAGCCTATTTCTAAGGATCTTGAGAAGCAGAATGTATACAAAATGAACCTTGGTTAATTAAGAATTAAAATACCCAGTAACTCTAGCTATGAACTTGCCTTTGGAATTTTGAGAAATCACTATACCATTTTGGTTTTAAGTCTCTCGTCCATAAAATGGATAAGTTGTCCAGGGTTTGTAATGAAGATGTAATAAGTTCATATATATTCATAAGATTTTTAAATGAATGTAAGAAACACTAAACCTTTTACTAAAATCTGGAAGCCAGCCCACAAATCGCTGGGTACCTAACCTGCAGGCCCTCCAACTTCCCTGTTATGGAATGAACACACTCTGGAAATCTAATGTACAGCATAATGACTATAATTAACCATATTGTACTATATACTTGAAAGTCACTAAGAGAGTAAATCTTGTAGTTCACCACACACACAAAAAAAGAGATAATTATGTGAAGTGGTGGACGTATTTGTTAACTAATCCTACTGTGATGATCACCTCATGATATACAATGTATCAAATCCTCATATTGTAAAACTTAAATTTACATAATGTTACATGCCAATTATATCTCAACTAGAGGCCCGGTGCACAAAAATTTGTGCACTTTGGGGGGTCCTTCAGCCAGGCCTGTGCCCTCTAACAGTCTGGGACCCCTTGGGGGATGTCCACCTGCTGGCTTAGGCCTGCTTCCTGGGGGATCAGGCCTAAGCTGGCAGTCAGACATCCCTCTGGCAGCATAGGAGCCTTCAGGGGATGGCCACTTGTCAGCAGGGAGCAGGCCTAAGCTGTAGTCGGACATCCTTAGCACTGCTGAGGAGGCAGGAAAGGCTCCCACCACCACCGCTGTACTGGCAGCCATCAGCCTGGCTTGTGGCTGAGCAGAGCTCCTCCTGTGGGAGCTCACTGACCACCAGGGAATAGCTCCTGCATTGAGCATCTGACCCCTGGTGGTTAGTGTGTGTCATAGTGACCAGTCATTCCTAGTCATTCTGCTGTTAGGGTCAATTTGTATATTACCCTTTTATTATATAGGATAATTGAAACTTTGTAGCCTTGAGTGGAGCTGATGGCCGGCCAGGGCAGGTGGGAAGCTTGACTTCCTCCATTGCCAGGAACAACCCAAGCCTCCTTCTCACTCCAGCTCTGTGGCCGCTGCCATCTTAGTTGGGTTGATTTGCATACTTGCTCCTGATTGGTTGGTGGGCATAGCTTGTGGGTGTGGCTTGAGCATAGCAAAGGGATGGTTAGTTTGCATGTTTCTCTTTTATTATACAGGATAGAGCTAGAACTAAACTTAAATACATAAAAGGACTTTATAAACTTAAAGAATTTTGAAGGTACACAATTCAGTTCATAATAAGCCTAAGTTTTTATCTCTAACCATAATCCCATAACACCAGTTTTTATTCCCTTTGCTTTGATGTATTTCTTTTCTATTTCATCTTGTCTTGCTTTTGATGCTTGCACTCCTTTCTTTTGCTATAGGTCTTTGTAAATCTACACATACAAACCTGTAGTTTGGGCTTGACATAATTACTTACAGGTATTGCTCTAAGCTAATGTTAAATAGATATACATCTTGGACTGGGCAACAGTGTCAAATTTCTCATATAACATTAAAATAATATACCTATATGCTCATCTAATTTTGAAATTACTGGCAGAATTCAACTCTTCTGGAACATTGTGCACTTTTTTTCACAGGTGTTACTACTTAGTTCTTATTTTCTCACTGGGAATGACATTTTTAACCACAGCCTTTGAAACTGAAGCAGCAAGACCCAACCTAAATACCTCAGGAAGTGGTACTTTAGATTTTGATGCTTTTCATTAAAGTTTTTTTTTCATATCTTACCCATAAAAATATTTCACTTTGTTAATATGTGGTTAAAATAATAACCTTATAAATTTGACTTAAAAAGATATAATTATCACTTGAGAACATTTGGGCTGACAAAAGGTATAGAGAAGTGATAGGGTATGTGTGGTCCATGGGATGGTTCTTCCAATACTCTGAGGAGGTTCTAATCAAAAGAAAAAGTTCCTTGTCATGTAGAGTTAAATTTCCATCCAGACATTTAAAAAAGATAAATGATACCCTGAAGACATAACTCCTAAACTTATTTTCTGGTTGGCAGTATTTTATTTCATTTCCTAGACTGATTTTTTCTTCTTTTATGTCCCAAACCTCAAAATCATCTATCCTTCACTAACTTATCATGGCAGATAAGAACAGCTACCGGCATCCCAGTCTAACCTATACAGGGTACAAAAATCAAAGGTCTTTTTTCCTTTTGATACATGAAGAAAGCTCCCCAAAGCTTCTTCTCACTAAGTATGACATGCATTTCAACCTTGCCAATATAATTAAAATGGATTCCTAACTATAATAAATAGGCAATATTACTGCAAGTGCTTCTTCATTTGCTCCACCTCCCTTATTCCTCCTACTGGTAAGTTTCTGTGCCAAGGACAATTGATGGCTGCATCTTATCATGAAAAATAAATCTCATTGCTCAGAAGCTGGATATGTCTTTCAGCTTCATGAACACCCAATATCAATCAATCTTAAAGAAAAACATGTAGAACCTTTTTTATTTGAGTAAAGGCCCTAGAGAGAGGAAAGAATGGAGAGGTATTACTTAATGGGAATAGTGTTCCAATTTCGCCAGATGTAAAGAGTTCGAGAGAGGGATGGTGGAGATGGCTGCACAGCAATATTAATTAGTATAACTGAACTTAAAATGATTAAGATGATAAATTTTATATTATGAGTGTTTATCACAATAAAATTTTGAAAAAAAAAGTCAGGGGCTGTTTTATCTTATCTCTAGATACAATGATTTGCACCTAATCAGATTCAAAAGAAAGTCCCAAAAGCTTATTTTATTTTACTGTATCTGAAACTATGAAAGATACTGGGAGCGTACTGGATATGACTACAAAAACAGAAATCTAAAGTTACAAAAAAGGCTTATCATACTTATTGCAGATCATTTATCCATCTGGCAATACCACTCTTTGACAACTGGTATTTTCTTTGCATCTGTTTGCTCAAAATGAATACACAACCTTCTGAAACCCCTGTTTAACCCCCAGAAAAGTAAGGTTTTGTATCTACCACTTAATCTGCATCTTGATTAAACCATTAACTGTTACCTCAGTGCATACAGAAATCAGTTGAGTCTTCTCTATCTCCTTTTCATTCCAAGGTTTCTACCTGAAATTTTAAAAAATTCACCTTTTCAAACTCTACTAAGTGAATAATAAAAATCAGAGCCTGAGATTTGGAGATTCGCCTTTTTTTTCCCTAAAATTTGCCTTTTTTTTATTTTGCTTATAAAATTTTTTATTTTAATTATAGTTGGTATATAATATTAGTTATATTAGTTTCAGGTTAGGTAAAGATGGAATGGTGACAAAAGTATGTTTTCTTGGGATTTATCATAGGCAATTGTTCCTTTATTACCTCCCATTTAAAAATATATTTTGACTATTCCTTAGGCATGCTGTGGGTTTAACTGCACTGCCAGGAAAAATAGGATTTTTCAGGAAGCTATTGAAAGTGATATATTTCATGACTTTTAAATTTTCCAAATATGACCTTTTCCTTCTTTTCTTCTAGGTTGTAAAAATGATGATTATTGTTGTGGTGACATTTGCCATCTGCTGGCTGCCCTATCACATTTACTTTATCCTCACTGCAATCTATCAACAACTAAATCGGTGGAAATACATCCAGCAGGTCTACCTGGCGAGCTTTTGGCTGGCAATGAGCTCGACCATGTACAATCCCATCATCTACTGCTGTCTGAATAAAAGGTAAAAATAAATTGCCCAGTGCAACTTTCTTGTCACTCCTGGCATCACTGGAAGCATATAATGTTGTTCCAGCTTCGTAGTGTAAATTTCAAATGGAAAAATTCACTGAGAGGAAAACAGAGCTGGGTATTTTTCTAGACTCTCCCCTATTATACCTCATCCTCAAAACAGTGCTCTCAGAGAGTCTACCTGGGCAGCTTTTATAGGGGCCAAGTCCTGCCCTCCCTCCAAGGCTTTCGTAATTTTATATGCCAAGGAAAAAGGGGTGCACTCGTAATGAAAGGGGTGAGCTGAAGATGTGCTCAGGTCCTCAAAGAAATGAAGTGACAATACTTCATGGACATGCACAGATGATAGCATATGTGAGTGTACTCTACTAAAGGGGGTGTTTTGTAAATAAACTTGTAAATGGAAGATGTTGCTGTGAGTGTCATAGAGGCAACAATACAGACAAGGGGAATTCCAATCGACCTTCCTGCATAAGAGCTCAGTGAGTAAGAGAGGGTGTATTTTGGGAATGGGGTATAAAGAAGCTGAGGTGGTCAGGGAAAAGCTATTTTTAAAGTGAAGTTAAAAAAAAAAAAAGAAGAAGAAGGACTATTTACAGTTTAACTTAAGGCTGGAAAGAAATAGTAAAATGTGGTTTCCGGGTAAAAGCCACCTTTGCTGCCAGGTCAGCAGCACATGGATGAGTGGGGTTGATTCCCTCGGGCTGATAATTTCCTTAATAAAGCAATGTGTTTTGAGCTACTTGGAGCACAAGGAGAAATGGAACTTTATCCAAGTAACTGCCTGAGTTAAATTCTAAGCTCTCTTTCTATCTGGGCCTCCACCACACTCTGCCCTAAGTTTGTTAAATACTTAATTCTTACTCTTTTTTTTTACTCATTGCGTAAACCATATATCAATTCAAGCCACCCCACAAGCCGTACATCATTTTTAAATCAACTTCATTTAATAGTTTACAGCGCCAAGGATTTTACACGTTCACCTGTGGTTAGATAATAACATCATCCCTAGGGAGCATTTGAGATCTTGCTCCCTGGTACATGTTGTCCGTTTGGCTCAAATAAACTCTTCTAAAAATAAAAAAATAAAATAAAATAAAATAAAACACCCGTCAAGTTTAGCGACCAATTCTAACATTAAAAAAACTTTAATTTATAAATCTGTAATTATGACTGAAAAAAAAGCTGTTTCCAAATATGTCATCTTTAAGTGCCTTAAGTGGCAAGACTAATTCAATTGCACGTATGTAAATGTATGCAATTATTGAAGAAATGTACACTGTTTCTTTGTTATATTGATTACCTGACGTTGTCCTTTTACTCTTTGATGAGTTGCTTCTCCTTGACGGTAAATTAAGATTCAGAGCAAACAAGAAAAATTTAAAAGACTAGTACCAGTGCTGTGGCCTAAATTCTAAGAGTTTGACTAGAAAATCAGATTAAAGCACTGAGTTGGCTAAATGCCTTACCCAGGGCTTTCTGTGGCAGGGAAAGGAATTTCCTCTTGAAAACATGACTCTTTCTCCCTGTGGCCCACTTCCCAGGTTTCGAGCTGGCTTCAAGAGAGCCTTTCGCTGGTGTCCTTTCATCAAAGTGTCTAGCTATGATGAGCTGGAGCTCAAGGCCACCAGGTTCCACCCCACCCGGCAAAGCAGCCTGTATACTGTCAGCAGGATGGAGTCCGTGACAGTGGTGTTTGACCCCAGCGGCTCTGTCAGCGCCAAGTCCAGCCAGAAGAAGAGAGCGACACCAAGAGACGCAAGCTCCAATAGCGGCTCCCGCAGGAATTCCAAGTCTGCCTCCACCACCTCCAGTTTCATAAGCTCACCCTATACCTCTATGGACGAGTGTCCCTAAGTCCATTCCCTGAGGTGAAAGAGTGAGGCCACACCATGTATCAGTCCTGTCCTGTTTACTCTCCTGAGAGAGAAGGGCAATTTTCAGGCAGGGATGCTTCAGTAGGGAAAAATAATAATCATTTACTCATTGACCATTAGATATTTTAAAGTGTCAAACTAAGAAGAGTCAAAATCGAACCCTAAAATGACAAAGCAAATTCCTATGATACTCTTTATTTTATTTTTCATAAATACTTAAGATGAAAATTTTATTTAATATATTGGGGTGACATTGGTTAATAAAATTATATAGGTTTCAGATGTACAATTCCATAATACATCATCTGTATATTGTATTGTGTTCACCACCTCAAGTCAAGTCTTCTTCCATCACCATTTATTCCCCTCTTTACCCTCTTGTACCTCCCACACACCCCTTTCCCTCAACAATCACCATATTGTTGTCTCTGTCCGTGTGTAGATTATAAAACACTAAACATGCCTTCTAATAAAGAAGGGAATAATTTCATTTATCTCTGAAACTACCTACCAATTTTAAAATTAAAAATACTAATTCATGGTTATGATGGCAGATAGGAGCATCTATATACTCCAAAGGAAGGTGTGTTTCTCCTCCATAACCCAAGGAAAAAGTTTAAGGTGAACGTCAACTTTATAAATTGTACAGACCTTTACCTCTCTTCTCTCCCCATTGAAGAAAGGAGTAAAGGCTGTAGGAAAATGTCATAATATATGCTTAAAGGCAATCCCCTGAGAAATATACAACTATACATATCAGTAAATCAAGCAAGATGTAGAAAGGTGTATCATCTATTACAACAGAAAGCCAGACAATCGTTTGGAGGCATATGAACTAATACCCAGCAAACAAGAGTATAGTAATACACACCTTCTCACAGAGAGAGCTTTCCTTTTGTTTGCTTAGATATTTCAGAAGTACTCCTCCCCCTGAAAGAAATGAGCTAATGGTCCTAAAGAAGCATCTATCCTATATAATAAAGAGCTAATATGCAAATGGTTGTCACGCCCTCTCACCCTAGGGCCCTGGCCAGGGGACCTGAGGCCATGCCCCATCCCCCACTCTGGCACCAGGGCCAGGGGACCTGAGGCTGTGCCCCACACCCAATAGCACTTGACAGGGGCCATGAGGCTGTACCCCCAACCCAGTGCTAGGCCGGAGAACCTGAGGCTGTGCCCCCCACCCTGCGAGGCTCAACAAGGGTGGGGCCGGCCAGGTCAGGGTCTCACGAGATTTAGGCACATACAGGTGGGTGGGGACTTGACTCTGGGTCCCACGGCACGCCCCAGACTCTGACAGGAGGGAGATTTTCATATGCATTTTACTAATTTTCTTTCATCTCTGACACTTCTATTATAGAGAAAGGGCAAATAGCAATATTAAAATATTTCTTCTAATTTTCTTTTCTTTTTTTAAATACATTTTATTGATTTTTTACAAAGAGGAAGGGAGAAGGATAGAGAGTCAGAAACATCAATGAGAGAGAAACATCGATCAGCTGCCTCCTGCACACCTCCTACTGGGGATGTGCCCGCAACCAAGGTACATGCCCCTGACCAGAATCGAACCTGGGACCTTTCATTCCACAGGCTCTATCCACTGAGCCAAATTAGTTAGGGTTCCTCTAATTTTCTTTTAATGTGCATGAATTTCATGCACCGGATCACTAGTTTTACTATAAGTAAAATTCACTGCCATATTTCTGAGAGCCTAACAAAACATGATACACCATTAAGTGTGAAATTTATCTTCCGGACATCAGTGCTTATAAATCATCTTTCCTTGAATTAGAGATGTTCTCAGTCCTGCTCAAGAAAGCAGAAACTTTCCAAGAACTTGAAAATAATTAGTTGTATTTTTAAAGCTATCCAGCTAAAATAATTACCTGTAACACTTTACAGAATTGTTATGCCTCCATCAATATAGAACCCACTATTTGCTTTTTGAAGAACAAGATTAAAGCAATTATTCAAGAGCAAATCATAGTCTTTTGCTGCCAAGACATTAAATTTTCCAATAATCCTTTTTATTTTGGACCCCAAACTAGAAATATCTAATTGTTATAATGTGTTAAAAGTCTAAACAACCCTACCATATGTGTTTAAGCTGAATTTCTTCTGATTACACCAATAAGCAGACATGCATGCACACACACACATTTGAGTGTGCAGACGCATACATTTTAATATATGTAACAAATTCAAAGAATTAAATTATAAATTGAATGCTGAAATAGTCAATGATCATTGGAGTTGCCACAATACTCAGTAAACTCTGAAGTTTGCATGCTTTAGATAAGCAAATGTATTACTATTTAGCATCTAATTATTGAATGTAATGCTTTTAAATGTTCACTTCAACAAAATGTAAATGCTTATGTTTATCATACAATGTGAAAGTGTCAAAAAAAAAGCCTAATATTTTAAAGTACACCTTATCTTCTCAAATTTGTGAATGATTATGGGACTAGCATTAATGAATCCTCGCTGATACATGGGGCCATATTCAGCTATAGAATGCAAATGTACAGTGTGGCCCTCAGAGTCCATGTGGTCAGCCACCAGCAGAATACATTTGAAAAACAACTCTTGGTCTTCACACATGCTAGGGAAATTTAGTATAATATGTTAAGACATCTAAGGAAAAATTGGCTCCAGTCAGCCATATTGTTCATTTTCTTTTCTTTCTTGTTTAGTAGATTTGCTGTTTTATTTACCAAGTATCATCCTTCTAGAATGCCAGAAATACCTAAGGTCCAGACAGTATCTTTTTAAATATATTTTAGAAAAAGACTGACATCATTCGCTCAATACTAGTGACTCTTAAGCCAAGACTTATAAAATAATTTTTAAGTTCAAAATTTGAAAAATAACAATAAAATAAGTGAATACAGTACAAAAGAGGTGAGATTTTATCCTTTTTGTATGAATGTTATCACTGAGGATTGTAGAATAATACACATAGAAATCAGCTGTATTTTCAGTATTTTTCCCCTAGACAAGTGTTTTTTAAATTGCCTGCATGGGGAAAAACTAAAGAAAACATAAGTATTATAGAACCCAATCTAACATCACCTGGTTTTTAACTAGCATTATTCATTCCATCTCCCAATGTTATGCCGGTGACATTTCTGATCCAGCAGCCAAATTCATATTCTTTTCCAGATCCTTTCAATCTCTTCTCAACAGAGATCTTCCCAAGTTTACAGTGAACTTCACCCTTACAAAGCACACAGAAAAATGCAAAGAAACTTGGTATCATAACTGAGACGCACAAAATAAATGGTGAAAAGCAGTGGTGGCCAGCTCATAAATTGAATTTGATTTTTGTTAATTCGGGATTTTGTCAGAAAACTTCTGATTAGTGTCTGATAAGCTATTTCATCAATTGCAACAACTGCTCACCCTTTTAACAGTAACAATTTGAATTCCCACTCGTTGTTGATAATGTGCCAAAAATAAGGCAATCAAGCATGACACTGCCATATAGAATAATAATGTAATAATTTCCTCCAGGGCCAAGCAGGGGTGGAGAATAATGTCCAGTAGTTCTGTACAAGGTCACTAATTATGTGTTGTAAAATAGCTTGGCAAAAATTCTTGGAATGTAAGAAATACATATACGTAAAGTTTGTAGCTAGTTAATTAAGTATTTTTGAGTTGTGGTAATTCTACTGAATAGGTTTAATACATGCCCTTTATATATGTGGTATATGTGACAGATACTATTTCTTTTCTCTTTAAAAACATTAAAAAGCATATTAAAAGTGAAAGCATCCCTAATATTTTTCTTACTGGCTAGCAAAACGTGCTATGGAAGGTGCTATCTTGTCTAAACACAATCACTCAACATGTCTCAAGACAATTGTGCTTTCATCTTTATTTTTCTCACAAAAATGACTAATTTTCCTAAGTTACTCTTATTTGAAAAAAAATTATGCAGAGCAAAGGCATCGAAATGTAGAGACACATTTTGCTCAGGGAGCAGGAGCAGGTGAATTGGCAGGCAGAGCTGAAAGCACATGTAGTTGAACACAGAGCATAGCGTTTTAGAGCTATCACACCCACAGACTTGAGTTACCATCTGAGTCCCACCGCCTGTCAGCTGGGAATCCTGGGCCAAGTGATTCTCTGCTCTGAGCCTCTTTTAACTCATCAAAGAGAGAGAAAATATTAATTTCTTTAAGTGCTGATGTGAGAATTGAATACTCTAATGCATAAATGGGTCAGAGACAAACAGTAAGTAAATGTCCTAAAACATCATTAGCATCATTGTGTACACGGGGAGAGCATTAGAGAAACCTTTATCATCGCCCTCATCCAAAGCTCTGTGAGGGGCATATGTAGCATTGTAGCATCCAACCACTTAGGCTCAGGCTGCTTTCAAAACCCAAACAAGAGCTCGTGGATTCTGTATGATTGGTCTGGAAATTTGCTACCTGGCCCTGGGCCCTGAGCAAGAAGAGCTATATAGGTGAAAAGTTAAAAATGGTCAATTCAGCCCTAACCGGTTGGGCTCTGGATAGAGTGTTGGCCTGCAGACTGAAGGGTCCTGGGTTCGATTCCGGTCAAAGGCATATATCTCGGTTGCAGGCTCATGTGGGAGGCAACCAATTGATGTGTCTCTGTCTATCCCCCTCTTTTCCACTCTCTCTAAAAGTCATCGAAAAAAATATCCCAGAGTAAGGCTTAACGGTAACATCAAAAAGAAAAGGCCAAGTCAGAGGCATGGCTGTGGAGATGTGAAACTAAGCTCACTTCTTAGGAAAGATACAGCCATCTTAGGTTAAAGAATAAGAAGATAATAGATGAAAGCAGAATTTTTTTCTTTTCGGGTTCCCTTGGCAGCATCACTGACTGATCTTTCAATGCCTTCCCCACTGAGCTCTGAGGAAGAATGAACAGGGCAATTCCATGTCACGGGGCAGCAACGACCCACACTGCCTATGCATTTCCACCCATTACAACCCACTCAGAGAGCATGCCCTGCCCTGTTATACCAACTCAATCTAAAGGGGAAAAGAGAAAGAAGCAGCATATCCTTACCAGCCCACCAACCATCCAAAACATCAGCAAGTCTTCCAGGCTCTTAAAAGGTTCCCAGGGTTCTGCTGATTCACACGACCGGTATACCCCCTGCTACCCACCTGGTCCAAGCCACCATCATCTCCTGCCTGGATTGTTGCAATAGCCTCCACCCCATCCCTTCCCTGAAGCTGATTCTCAATAAAGCAACCAGAGTGATGCTTTTAAAACAGCATCGCATCTTATCTCTCATCTGCTCAAAACCCTCTCATGGCTTCATGATGTGGCCCTTCTTACTGTTTCTGCTCTTCTCTCCCATGCTCACTGGGATCCAGGAAGCCATCAGCATTGCCTTCTCCCTTGGCATGCCACATGCAGCCAAGCAAGCTACACCTTCTGGTACTGCGTGTTCCTTTTGTTTAGAATATAGTCCACCAACACAGTTTCATGACAGGTTTCATTTTCTTCAACTCTTTTCCCCCGAGATGCCACTCCTGATTACTTTATTTAATATCACCAATCCTCACTCCCACCCCAAACTATTCCTCCTGGTCCTTCATTCAGCTCTTTATTTTTCATAGCATTCCTCATTTTCTAAAATAACATATAATTTATGACTCATCATATTTATTACTTATTCCCCTGAATTGATATATAAGCTCTGTTAGGGAATGGGGGTCATTCAATAGTTATTAAATAAATGAAAAAAAAATGAGGTTTTATGTAAGGTATCATGGAGATTGAAGTTCTTCATATATCTATCATTTCTCAGTGTCAGAGTATGTCAGCTATTTCCCAGCTGTATCACCGCCAAGCCCCCTTGTATACTACTCTTCTCCATAATATCTGCTTCATGAAAAACACTCTCCAGGCTTCCTTGTTACCTGACTTTTCTGCTAGGTTCTGTAATGCGAGTCACCAGAGGGAAATCAGAATGTAGACAGAGAAAAACTTTGGTACGTGACATTCCAGCAACAGCAAACCATTGACACCAACCACTGGCTCTTGCAACACCCCCTCCTCCCCTGCACTAGCTTTCCATGCCCTTCCAAGGTAATGGTAATAAATGTTCTGTGTCCCCTTAGCAATCAGATTACCACCACCCACATTTCCTCACCTGCAGGCCTATGACACCTTCACAAAGATGCAAGCATCAGCCCACTAAAGTCCCCTCTCTGGATTCTCAGCCTAGCAATATCTTGTCTTTCCTTTTTATATCCAAACACTCCATATAATAACTGTTGTCTCCAAGTGCAAATCTTTGGGTTGCCTCAATATGCTTTTATTTTGCTCTTTCAGACTTCTGACATTTATGGGAACAAAAATTCCTAATACCTAAGATGATTGACATTTTTCTAATTAGACCACTGACTGATACAGTGCTATACCAGGAGTGGTCACAGAGCATTCTAGTTATTTTAACTCTTCAATCTTGAGCCCTATCTGAACCCCTAATCAACGGACAATTAGGCATTGATCGTCAATAGCATGCAGTGTAACCATGATGACTTACATTGTCACCTGTGGGTACTTGGGATACAAGGCCACTGCACCACCCTCACTGGATGGGTTTCCCTGCAGCTCTGCTGCTTTGCTTCACTAGCTTTCAATCCAAAGCACAGGCTAGGTTGGCTGCATGGATTGGTGTGGCCTAGGCTGTGTGCTTGCCCATAGCTTCCAGGCCAGCTGAAAATAAGTGTTAGGTTTAGTACTTCTAAAATGCAAGGCAGAATCTGTTTCATAAGATGGAAATTCCCCAAACATGGGTGTTGGGTGTTCAGAAAGAATGGCAGATGTTTGTTTTAGCTGCCTTGAGTAAAGAAAATATATCTAAATGTTACAATTTTCCTTTTGTATGTTTGTTAACCATCCTATATAATAAAAGGGTAATATGCAAATTGACCCTAACAGCAGAACAACTGGGAATGACTGGTCACTATGACACACACTGACCACCAGGAGACAGACGCTCAATGCAGGAGCTGCCCCTGGTGGTCAGTGCGCTCCCACAGGGGGAGCTCTGCTCAGCCACAAGCCAGGCTGATATCTGCCAGTACAGTGCTGGTGGTGGGACCCTTCCCACCTCCTCAGCAGTGCTAAGGCTGTCCAATTGCAGCTTAGGCCTGCTCCCCGCTGGCAAGTGGACATCCCCGAGGACTCCTGGGCTGCCAGAGAGATGTCTGACTGCCAGCTTAGGCCCAAATACTCACCAAAGTAGACTCTGCAATCCCCCGGGGAGCGGGCCTAAGCTAGCAGGTAGATATCTCCCGAGGGATCCCAGACTGCAAGAGGACACAGGCTGGACTGAGGGACTCCCCAAGTGCACAAATTTTTGTGCACCAGGCCTCTAGTATTTTTCATAATAAGCACATACTGCATAAGTAACAAATTTTAAATAGCTTTATTCTGAGGAAAAGCAAGATGCTTTCTGTTTTACCTGAATTCACAGGAAATATCTCCATTTTTTTCAAGCTTACTATGGCACTGCTTTGCAAACATGAAAAACAATAGCTACAGGGTTGTTAAAGATTAGAATATTTGGCTATTGTTAGGCAGATGATATCACAATTAGGAGAAATTAACATAATTACTCTCTAGATATAATGTCATATTCATAAAGGCACTGTAAAAATTAAAAAAAACAAAAACTCCTGTGTCTCACAAGCCAAACAAGCAATGATGAATATAGTCTAATCTTCTCCTAAAGAACTTGAATCTCTGCCTGGTCTGAGATTTCAAGAAAAGGTGAAGACCTATTTTGATTAACTTACATTTTATTACCAATGAAAATTTTTTTCAGTGTATAACAAGATGCTCTCAGTTCATTCTAAAATGTACAGAAAGGGCCATAGAAAAGGATCCTAGTTTATGTGAGGAGGAAGGCTGGTTCTGCTAGGAATGTTAGGCCATTAAACCAAACAAAGCCCTGTCCCCTGGTACGTAAGGCGGAGGGCCTTGTTTTTGAGCCCTGTATCTGGAGGGAGGGTAGATGAAAAGAATTCTCCCTTCAGGGTCTTGGGGAGAGGGAGTATATTTGCAAATCAATGAACTCAAGGGGCAGTTATAAAGCAACGTTCTCACGTCCTACACTCACTCTGATTTGGATTAATCCCTGAGTCCGAGCGTATATTAAAGCTGTGATTTCTCCACCTCTTCAAAGCATCGCTTAGTTTTTTTGGTCTTTCTGCAACATATGAATGAAAGGCATCAGTATATTGTTCTACGTTCTAACTCAGAATTTTTACTGGTACCAGAGATCTCAGTCCACTCTAAGTATCCTAAGGGTGGATCTGTGTGGGCAGTCCTAGGTGGTCTAGAGGACAAAAGCATTGTAATGAATGCAAACCCTGAGCATGAGCTTATGCACCCAGCGAAGAAAAGCACTAAAACATGCAAAGCTTTGCCTTTGTGTTCCTAAAAGGCAGACCCAGAAAGTCCATTTATTTAGTCGAGCAACGTTAAGACTTAGATATGCAAAGATACTTGGCAGGATGCATGGTTAAATGAAGCAATTTCAAAATATGCAATCATGACAGCAACAAATTCTGAGCTCCCCAAAAGCCACCGTCAACCTGAACTCAGCAAGGAGAAGCCACGCGGAGCACACCTGGTGTGGGTCCAGTGGGGCCCTGGAAACAATGAAGAGGCGAATGGGATTGTAAGCAAGGTAAACTGACTCAAACGTGTTGGGTGCTAGGGAAAGAGCCCAAGCAAGTCAAAGACAATAAAATATGTTCATATGTTCAAGGAATTGATGCTAAATTGCAAATCTTTACAAAGATGACTAATTCCTAAAAAACATTTTTAAAAATGAAAGGGTTTGGTGGAAATTAAACTTCCCCAGCTTACACATGAGGGCAGAAGAGGAGCACACATGTTCCAGCCAACACGTTTCACCATTTTATCCCAAGGTCTTGGATGCGCAGCTCAAAATCACACTGTTACTTCTCTTAAGAAGAGTCATGCAGGCTAATACGGTCCCAAAATATGAAATTTGCCTCCCAATGTGAAATTATTATAAAATCATTAGAATAATTTTTTTTATCAATTATGCAGGATATTTATTTAGTATTCACCAAAGTAGACTCTGCAACTCCCCAGGAATTCTGTCTCATCCCACTTCATCCCTTCATGTTGCTTCTTATTCATCCTATCCATCGAGCACACCCCTGGCCAAGTCAGAGTCTGCTTTTATCCTACCTTTACTCTATCCCAAGGCGGGCCTGCAATACAGTGGGAATGGCAAAGAGATAGTTGTCTGCACATGCGAAAGCTTTAAGAACATGGGGGTAAATGATTCCTTCGTGCTACAACGTAAAGAACAAGGTGATAGCATGGCAAACGTAGACCCATGATGAATTTACTGAAGTTGATAGCTTAACTACCTCAACGAAAAGAAACTGAGCAATAGTTTTAAAAAATCAGATGTGCTATTCATTTAAAGACAAAACTTGAAAATAGTCCTCACATGTAGTCAATTCAGTCACCAATAAATAAAAGTTAAGTGATTTCTTTTGAACATTTGACTTTTAAGTACCTAGCATATATTTGCATTAATTTAAGTAATGATCAACTAAGTGTATGGTGCCCAACATGTATAATATCTGAAAGAGTTTATTTCTCTCATGAGACCCAGAGATAGAATTCCTGCCTTAAGAGGATGCGGTTCTCCAACTCAGAGTCAATGAACAGGGCTCGTCCCCCTGTAAGTTCAGTATCTTCAAAATCTAGCTTCCAACGTGAGTGTGCTTTCTTGAATCAAGGCATGAGAGGGGGACCGTGGGCACATCTGATTTCTACCTATATTCCACTGATGAGAGCTGAACACATGGTACAGTCTAGATGCAAAGGAGCCAGAGAAAGAGAGACGCTGGCTGGGTAGCTACTTCTCAGCAACAACTCCGCACTGTGGGAGGGCAGCATACACCCTTACACAGCCCATGGCAGGCATAAGGCATGGCATTCAGTTACCACTTCCAGCTCCAAGATCACAGTGTTCAGGTGGTGTGCAACCCTCTCCATCTAACCTGGATGGAGATGTTTATGGTTCAGCAATCTAAAATGACAAGTCATCTGTTCTATTCCACAGCCAATATGCAGTGCTGGAGAAGGTAACAGAATAAATATAATTGCAAACTTAAATTCAGAGAAGAGAAGAAGGGGAAGCACACAGCAGGCACTTGTCCGGAGCGATGATGAAATCCGAGGAAAAAAGTATTATGTGTACCTCTCTCCCAGCAGTAGAGTATTTTAATATCTGATTCTATAACTGTCATAACTGCCAACACATGCAAAACCAACATACGTCCACACTCAAATGGAAAAATGAGATATCACTAGCTTTCTTTTGTGTCGGGGCTGGACTCCTTTTCTCCGAGTCCCGCACAGGGAAAGAGAGCGCGAACCGGTTCTTTTCAGTGGAGGCGCTTTGGGACAGAAGCTGGGTCTGGGTGGGCTTCTGTCCTCTTCTGGAGGAGAGGCAGAGAGACCCAAAACCAAAGCAGCGTGTTTATTTTATAGTCCAAATTCCCCAGAATATCAGGAGGTTTCACACAAACTCAAGATAAGGGAGGTGATTGACTGGATTTACATAATCAAAACCCAACCCTGGCACCTAGGCTTTGAAGAGTTGAGCTGAAGGCATTCTCACCTTTCGGCCAGAAATGCCCTCAAGATAGGGCTTTGCCCAAGAATTGAGTTCAGTCAACAGGACTTAAAAGAGAGCCATGGCGCCTTCCCTGGCAGGGGGCCTCCCACATCTCACCCTTTTAAAATATATTTTTGCAGCTAAAATTAAAAGTAAAACTTGAACATCAAGAATAAGGCTTTGATTTAAAACTAATAACAAGTTGATATCAATGCAAACACAATACTAATCGAGAAATCAAAATGACAGCTACGTTAATATTTTTGCTGCTGAGTGAAAAGTTTCTTTTGCCTCTGGTGTATATGTGCTCAGAGTCCTTAGAGTTGGCTGTGCAATGTCTTATAGAAGACTGGCAGCTAACCAATGTTAGCACGGCCAGAAACATGGTTGAGGTAGTAAATTCTGCTTTCTGTCGGCTTTAGTCGTTAACTTCTTCTGCATCGCCAACTTCTTCTTCTGCATCGCTGTCATCAGGGCAACTCTCAGTCCCTC
>PVJC01008948.1:0-47164 GCA_004026665.1 Murina feae | reverse complement strand
GGGTCGGATAAAGAGCTTCACAGACAAGAAAAAGCTAAAAGAGTTCATCACTACCCAACCAGTATTATATGAAATGCTGAAAGGTATCCTTTGAGAATGAGGAAGAAGAAAAAGGAAAGTAAAAATTATGAACAACAAATATATATCAACGAGTGAATCTAAGAATCAAGTGAATAAAAAATCTGATGAACAGAATAAAATGGTGAATAGAATAGAATCAGAGGCATAGAATGAAGTGGATGGACAATTTTCAGGGGTTAGGGGTGTTGGGGGTGCGTGAAGAGAATGGACAATAATTGTACACCTATGGATGAGGACAGTGGGGGGGCAAGGACAGAAGTTGGGGTGGGAAATGGGAGGAGGGGAGCTATGGGGGGAAAAAGAGGAACAATTGTAATAATCTGAACAATAAAGATAAATTTAAAAAAAAAGGCATTTAAGGAGAAAAATAAAAAATAAAAAAAAATAATAAATATATACTATGGAATCTCCACCTGTTCTATAAAGAAATTATCCTATATAATAAAAAGTCAATATGCAAATTGTCCCCTCAGGAGTTTGACCGACTGGGAGTTCAAAAGCTTGCTATGATGTACACTGACCACCAGGGCATGCCATGGAATGAAGGAAGGCCCTGGCCAGCAGCCGGCAACCAAGGGAAGGAAGGCCCTGATCGGCCCTAATCATCGGCCAGGCCTAGGGACCCTACCCATGCACAAATTTTGTGCACCAGGCCTCTAGTTTTCTTATAGTAGCTTTCAAACTCTTCCACTAAGCTATCAGAAAAGAGAAAATTATTTCAATAGTGCTTTTCTAAATATAACTACATAAAAAGTCCATATCACAATCACTGGGTAGAAAATCTTTATTTTATTCTTCAGAATGTAGTATCATTTCATATAGATTAAGATACCTAAAATTATATACCAAAAAAAGACAAGAATCAGAATGAAGCAATTCAATTAAACTCTCTTACCCAAGTACTTTGTGAGCTGATAGCATGAGAGGTGTCTGCCCATTTAAATCTGTCATATTCACACTCTGTTCAAAAAGAAGAGTCAATTAGCTTAACCGTAGACACAGTCAAAATTCTCTTTTTTTTTCTTAATAGAGGTATCTCTTCAATGCATTAGCACTACCATTGTGTCTACAAGGAGGGTTCAAGTATCATTTAATAAAAGAATGTTTTGCTTCACAGTCATAGGATAAAAGTTAACTGATTTATAGAAAATATTTTTAAAAGGTAACTCTGAATATATGATTCAAAGTATTATATAATATGAATGGAAGAGAGCTAAGGGAAAGAGAGAAATAATAATCACCATCAAACATAAGAGACTTTAGAAGCAAAGACCCTAGAAGTCATCTAGTTTCAGACCTTAACTGATAGTACATTCACTGTGTACCCAGAGTCATTCAGTCTCTACTTAAACACTTACAGTAATAGTGAACAACTATCTTCTGAGGCAATTCATTGTATTTTCTTTTATTTATATTATATTTTAAAAGGTAACATGAAAAATTCTTTTCTATTTTTCTAGAATATAAAAAAAAGAAAAAAGAAATCGTACCTCCTTTTAACAAAATGGGCCCAGGTTCTAGATATACAATAATGGTTCCAACCAAGCCAAAGAAAGAATTTCAGTTACTGAAGATTCTTCTGGGCCTTGAAGGAGTGAGTACAACATGGGAAGGAACCCAAAGAGAAGCAGGAAGGATTCCTCCTCAAACATCTTTTCAAAGTGAGCCCAAAGAGGTTATAATTATTCTACTTCAACTGGCTAAGTCTGAGAGAAAGTGCTTATTTACAGAGAACACAGTCATTCTACAGCATTTGTGCAAAATGTGTCCACACCTGTTATAGGCGAGTCTGCTAATACATAAACTACTTTGCTAAGAGAAAGCATATCCTGGACAAATATAGCTGACAGTGACACTCCCACTGCCAATAACCTATAATTTAATCTGTGCCATAAATGGATGCCTCTTAAGGCAAGTCATTTTTCATGGAATTACTTTACAGAACAATAAGAAGCATTAATTCAAACTGGTCTCCCATTCAGACTCAAACAATGAAAGCAATGATGGGTTGATTCAGTGATCTGATTACCATTTCTGCATTCAACCAGAAGAAAAATATAGGCTTTAAGGTCATGTTTTTGAAAATCTCTGCAAGGATCATAAGGAAAACTATTTTGACTTACAAGTTTAAAAACATCCATTATATGTTACTGAGGTAAATGACCTGTCCTTTTTGCTCCAATGAAGCTAGAAAGGAATATTCAATAGCTAGATCTACTGAGGCTAATATTTGAATATTTGGATATTTTTCACTTTTACTTTAAAAATAAGAACAAACTACTAATCATCTTCCCAATCTCTTCAAATTTATAATAGCTGTAGTATAAGATATGTTTCAAAATATACCTGTCCCTTTGAGATGAGATACGCTATAATGGGCATGTGTTGAAATAATACTGCCAGGTGGATGCTGCTAAATCCTTCTCCATCGATGAGAGTGGGGTCTGCACCATACTGCAGTAATAATATGACCATGGGTAAATGCCCTTGTCTGTAAATAAAGAATAAAAAGTATATTGTATTCTGTAGCAATAAAAATAAAAAATTCAGGGAGAAACTGATATCCCTGAGATATGAAGGATTTTAGTTAGATATAAAAAGTATTTCCTAACAATAAGGTTATTAAAACTCTGGAGATTCTCTAAATGTCCTTTACTTGGATATGCCACACTTAGAACTATCTGAACAGTCCTTCTTGAGGGCAGGTAATAACCTTAATAACCTCCCAATCTACCTTAAACCTTATGTTGCTACCCTGTATAAATAATAATGCTCCATGACTAATGCTAAAAATGTAAACTTTAAAACCAGTTAGACTTCACTGTTGCTACTTTAAAATAATCATGAGCCAGATACTCTGCAATATAACATTCAGACGCAGGTATACGATAATATTATTCTTAGGAACTATATATTTTTATCCCTGAATATGGATCATTTTCCACATGAAGCTTACATGTGAATGAGTTCACCCTAGATTCTTCAAATTTATTGGCTATGGAGAAAAGATTCAATTCCTTGCCTTAAAGAAACAATTATTCACTTTAGTTTGAGGTTCATGACAACCCCACCAACCACAAGAATGGAGTTAAGATGAAAAATTAAGAAACTGTTAGGTATCAAGACAGGCCTTATTAACTTCAGCTTCAGATGGCTAATACTTATCAAAAAAAAAAAATACTGATTGAGTTTATAGTTCACTGAACTATCACTTTTAACCACGTGATCTAGTATAAAAGGTATGTATTTTGATTACATAAAAGAAAGTATAAGACACACATTTGAGTTTGAGCATCACATTGGAGGCCCAAGTTAAACACACAAAAAAAATCTGTCTTGGAAACTCCTTAAAAGCTACATTTATTTGTTTGTTTGTTTATTATGAAGGGGGGCGGGGGGAGAAAGCCCTTCAAATGGTCTCTAACTGCAGTTTCCAATATGGTGGCTAGTAGCTACATTCGGCTATTTGATTTCTTATTAGTTAAAAATAAAATAAATTTTAAATTAAATTAGTTATATTAGTCCCATTTCATATTTCACATATGGCTAGCGGCTACCATACTGGATAGCACAGAAGAGAATCACAGAAAATTCTAGTGGAAAATGCTGATTATTAATGTTCAGAAAATAAACTTAAGTCATTTGACTTTGAATAGCAGTGTCAGCATACAAAAACCTTTACCTGATGGCCCAGTGAAGAGGAGTTGAATTTAAATCTCCGCCCAACTGATCTACCACAGCACCTTTTGAAATATAAAACCTGTTAAAAACAGACATAGATAAAAAGATTTAAAACTTAAAATTCATACTGAGAAAGAAAACTTTATTCTTAGTAATAAATGTATTGGAAAACAGAAATTATAATAAGAACCCTCCCTAAAACCTTACAGATGGACAGAAGTCTGAAAGATTCACACAACAGCATCAAACAGAACCCTAGTGAAATATTCATAGCATATAAGTAATTACTCCTGGTGTCAATTATAACTTACACACTAAGCATGTGGTAACTATTCTGCATATTCTAATTACCACAACACTCTTGAAAGGTTTATATGTAAAAGGTTCTGGATCACACAGATACACTACTTAAATTGAAAGAAAAACTGAAATTATGTCACTTTAAACAACTTAATATTAGAATTACTACATGGGAATAAATTTTAAAAATAGTAAAAAATAATTCAAAATCCTTTTACAAAAGTTATACATTTTGAATGTTTTGCTTTCTATTTGGGGCCACAGCTATGATACACTGAATAAGTGAATCTGTAAGGCATTTTCTTCTGTGGTTTACAGGAATTAGCCTCATTATCTCAAAGTTGTGCTTCGCATATCATTATCAAACAACGCATCAGTTCATTTTCATAGAAGAGGGGTTTATCTGTAAGTGTATTTATTTTAAACTTTAGTACAATTTTCTTAAACCTTCAAAATTTAATATATATAATACAAATTACATATATTTTACATGCTAAGGTATAAAATAAAAAATAATGGTTAGGCAATATTGCTTTATTTTCTACAATCCAGTACATGCCTACTTAAAAATGTATCCCACATTTAGCTTTTTAAAAAGGTTAAATTATTCCCCTATCATTCCCCCTGGCATTATTAAGCAATGTAAACTATTTCATGTTTCTTCTATACTACCTGAACTTTCTGTTCTATCCGAAGAAAGTTTATCTTACGCTTTTTCTTTTAAAACAATGTTCAATTACACTGCCTGAACTTTATCTTTATAATGGGCCCTGTGGCTTTGTCTTGAGTTTTCCTTTGTGAGCCAATGACAATCCTGGATTGGATGATCTCCATGGTCCCTTTCAAAGCTCAGATAACTAAAGTGTGTGGCACGGTTTCAGGTATTCATTTTCAATAAAGGACTATGGATGTTTCAACATTCAAAGTTGCACTTGAAGAAAACACAAATGAAGGAGAGGTCTAGAATTACAAATACACAATTAATACACATATACCCCATCTTACTTTACAAGATCCAGTCTGTTGTTAATAGCAGCCCAATGAAGAAGTGACACATTTTCTTTGTCTGGTTGCCTGACATCATATCCTGCTTCTACCAATTCTTTACATCGTTCAAAAATCCCGTATCTCAAATAAAAAAAATAAAAAGGACATAATTGATACCATTAAGATAATTTCAAATATCAATTTTTCTTTCTTTTACCAGGTTTTATCCGATCTTTCAGTCAACATAGAAATACATTAACAAAGATACATATCAAGAGGTCAAACAACATCCATTTGGAGTTGAACTTGATTTTCTTAAATAAACTTTTAACATTCACATTTGCCTTCAATAAATTTCATTAGATTCTCCACTATATGCTAGGAACGTATGGTGCTGATTCCTGACTATAATCTCATTCTTGAATCAAACCAAGCCCATGCAATGACCTCCCAATTAAGGAGAGAGACTAAAACTTGGGATGCGATAAATTCAACAATAAAATATAAACACAGTATAAGGTTATGTATGGCAAAGAAGAAATTAGACATTCTAAAGGGGATGAACCATGGATTATAAAGGGAGGGCATTCAGGCAGAGGGAACAGCATGCACAAAAATCAGAGATATGAAACTGCACAGATGTTCAGAGAATATAAGCAATTTAACACTGAGGAAGGATAAAGCATGTGAAAGAGAATGGTAAGACATAAGGATAGAATAGAGAGGCAAAGGCTGCCTGGGCTTTCAATGCCATGCTCCGAAGTTCATAATTCATCTATTGTTCAAAGGGAAACTACTGAAAGTTTTAAAGAGGAACGCTCTAAGACTTGAGTTTTAAGGAAGATCGCATTTGTGGCAGTATGGAAACTAATTTGCAGAGGGTGAAGCAGAGACTTAAAGACCAGTTTAGAGGCTCTTGCAATAAATACAGGTGAGAGGCAGTGAGAGCCTAAAGTGAGGAACGGACTTGAGGAATATTTAAAAGAATTACTTAATTGATTGACTATAAGAATGAGAAACAGGAAAGAAGTATATATTTTATTGCCATAATAACTTTTAGAATAATTCATTAGCAATATTTCTTTTAATAAAAAATATTAAGTCCCAATAGACCACATTTAGCATGCTGTAAAATTAAATCATTTCCACCTCACCAAAATATGTGTGTGTTCCTATCTATCTGTCTTTATGGCATTTTTAAGATAGAGATAACTGTCTTACAATGCTAAATGAAAATATTAATAAAAGGAAATTGTTGATGATACATACATTTTTCATGATTTAAATGTCAACTTTAACATTTTATTGGGGAAAAATACTCCCTTTACCTGAGAAATATAAGAGTACACACTAACGAGGATTCTCGTGGTTTAGAAATATCACACACACGCCGGCTTTTTCTTTTCTCTTTCTTTTTTGGCTTTTCCACATCTATCTAAAGGTCTTCCCACAATGATTTAAGAAGGTCTAAGACCTCAAAGGAAAGTTTAGGAATGATATAAAATGTGAGATTTTTAATATATATATATTTTTTATTTCAGAGAGGAAGAGAAAGAAACATCAATGATATGAGAAAATCATTAACTGAGGTCAAGCCCGCAACCCAGGCATGTGCCCTGACCAGGAATCAATCCAGGTGACTTCCTGGATCATAGGTCAATGCTCAACCACTGAGCCACACTGGCAGGGTTAAAATGTGAGCTTTTAATTTCCTGTGTGCATAGCCTAATTTTTCACATTTATCTTACCAGTAGCAGAGAAATTTTTAAATGTTTCCATTATAATTAAAGCTAGTATTTACCTTAAGAACATTCTCATCTTCATATAAATATAATAATATAAACAATATCAAATAATATTCATGTAAAGTAGTGGTTCCCAGGCCCTCGAGAATTCATATAAATTAATATTTAGAATATCCAAATAACTGTCAATTCTTTTTTAACTAACATAAATTATATATTAGTCTACATTAAGGCCAAACAGGCTAATTAATCACCAAACATCCTTGCTTTTGACAAAAATTATATCAAGTTAGTATGGCAACATTAGTTCCTTTCATGATGATTAGAAGTTCTGATGGTCAGATTTGTATTTGATTATTAAGAAAATGGATTAAAAATCAATGTAGCTTGATGGACAAAATATTTCAAAATATATTCAATGGCAAGAGATGGGTGGATGTTAATAATCAATGAAATTCATGAGGATAAAAAATGTTGGAAATGATTTAATACCCACATCTGGGTTCTTAAGGATCTCCTTTCAAAACATAATTTCATTTTTGGTGCAAGCAAAACAAGCCACTATAGGTTTCAAGTGGTCACAAAGCCTATCTCTCTACTTTACTGACTTTCTTCTAGTATACAACAGGTACCCAGAAAGTGCTCAATAAATAAATGTTTAAAATATCCATAAAGGTATGAGCTGGTATTTTTCCAACCCACCTGTATATTTTGGTTGTAGTACATTTTTAAAGACTCAGATTTGTGTTTCAAACTCAGAGTATAGTTTTAGAGTCACTTAAAATGATTCATTCATTCAAGCCAGAAGACAAAAAAAGCATTTACTGGGCAACTAATGCAAGGCAGGAACTGTGCAAAAGCATGGGGCTACATAGATGGAAAAACATGCTTTTGCTAAGAAGCTGCTCACAATCTAATGGGACAGACTGGTAATAAACAGCGAAGCCGCACTGTGTTAGGTGCTCTGATGCTGCTATAACAAACATACTAGCAATGGAGTAGGAAGTGAGTTAGGTATACACTGGATGCTATGAACTACACATACATTATTACACTTCAACAGAACATAAGGGTAAAACAAAGAACTGGGAAGACTTACTGAGTAGCTTTTACAATGTCACAGTTACTAGAGTCCTCTATAAGAGGAAGAGCTTCTCTTGCCTTGGCAAGTTCTTTGTTTTCATGTGCACAGACTCCATGTCGACCAAATCCTGAAGGGTGGGGGCCATGGCTGTGATTCCTGCACTGGAGAGGAGGAGTGATTTGACAAAGCACAGGAAGAGAATCAATGTCACATTCAATTACATAATGAAGAATTTGCTACTATCACCAATATCTATGTTATTAAATTTAAAATGTTTTGAGTCTTAGAGTTATATACAAGGGAAGATTTTCATCTTAATTCTCTTCACGAGGATTAGATATTTAATATTAGAAAATTCCAAATTATATGTATGTTTTGTTATAAAACAAAGCAAAGGCACACAAATAGATCTTAATACTTATGGTAGGTGGAAGGTCATGGCTACTGACATTACAAATAGGAAGGTCGCCATGCCTCTGTTTTGGGGGTTGTGGCAGATATACACTAAAGAGATTCCTAATGAATAAAGTTCTTCAACCTGTATAGCTTGAATCCCACAAGAGGGATTTGACTAAACAACAGCTAAAAATCTGCCAAGTTTACTGAAAAATTACAAACCCATAGCTCCTAGAAGCTCAAAAAAACAAAAACAAAAAACAAACAAAAGAAAAAAAATAAGCAGAATAAACCTTAAATTCTCATACTAAGGTATATCATAATCAAATCACTAGGTAAATAAAGACATAATCTTAAGAGCAGCCTAAGGAAAAAGACACATTATGTTCAAAAACAAAGATGAGAATGAATTCAGAGTTTTCATCAGTAAGTGCAAGCCAGAAGACAAAAAAAAGCACAATAGCTTTGAAGAGCTGAAGGAAAATACTGTAAACCTGGAAACACCAGCAAAAATATTCTGCAAAAACAGGAGTAAAATGTACACTTTTTCAGACCAAAGTTAAGAAAATTGCCATTTTTTAATTGAGCTATTTGTTTTCTTAAAGTTTTGATAGTTCTTTATATTATATATTCTAGACAAAAGTCCTCTGTTAGATATGTGATTTGCAAATATTCCAATCTTACATTACCAGAGATACTATTATTAAGTTTGGGGTATCCTTTGTCATTGTGTATATAGGCAGTCCTTGGGTTATGTACGTCATTTCGTGGTTAAGTTGCCATCTCCCATTTAGTAGAAAAGTTCCATCATTTCGATGTATGTACATATGTGCTTTATGTTTTTTATTATTTACTAGAAGCCCAGTGCACAAAAATTTGTGCACTCAGTGGGAAGGAGGTCCCTCAGCCCGGCCTGTGCCCTCTTGCAGTCTGGGACCCCTTGGGGGATGTCCACCTGCTGGCTTAGGCCTGCTCCCCGGGGATCGGGCCTAAGGTGGCAGTCAGACATCCCTCTGGCAGGCCGGGAGCTCGTGGGGCATGTCCACTTGCCAACAGGGAGCAGGCCTAAGCTGCAGTCATAAATCCTTAGCACTGTGCTGGCAGCTGGCAGCCTGACTAGTGACTGAGCAGAGCTACCCCTGTGGGAGCCCATTAACCACCAGGGTGCAGCTCCTGCATTGAGCATCTATCTGTTCCCTGGTGGTCAGTGTGTCATAGTGACCAGTCATTCCCAGTCGTTCTGCTGTTAGGGTCCATTTGCATATTACCCTTTTATTATATAGGATTTACGACAAGTAAAGGTCAGGAATTGTTATCTTTCTTTTAAATTTTTTTTTACTGTTTCACATCATTACTGCTATGTATGTGCTCCATGTGAGTGACATAGGTGCATATGAAGGTGGGTTCCGTCGCACTGTAGGAACGGATCTCCAACATAACCCGAGGACCTACTGTATACTCTAACATATATAACATTATACAGTATATAGACATATATGCATTTATCATTTTCTTCTTATGGGATCACAGTCATCAACTTGCTTGTCTCACTTAACCGTGTACCATGTATAGCTCTGCTGGTCAGTAATAGTTGAATATTATTCAATTGTATAAATCTAGCATAATTTATTCAAGCACTTCCCTATTGTTAGTTCTGTAGATTGATTTCAGTCTTCACTTCTACAAATAATCCTATAATTAACATCCTGTACACTCTTGCCAATCTGATGGCTAAAATACGACACATGGTTTTTCATTTGTGTGTGCCTCATAGCTAATTGGAGTTTTGGTAGTTTGTTAGTTTATTATGTTGACTAGATCTCATAATTTCTCTTTGGTGGACTACCTTTTCACAGCCTACTATTTTTCTAGTAGATTTTGTATCTTTCTTCATTTGTATGTTAGGAAGATTAACCCTTTGTTTATATACAGATTTTTCATCACAGAAAATTGACTTGTTCTAAAAATACAAATTTGTTTCCTCTAATAATGTCTTAAGGCATTGAACACATCAGCTTCATTTTTCATATAGGAACTTAGAGAGGATTACACATGTCAATGTAAAGAACATGGACAATTAAGAGCATTTACTTATTCAACAATTAATTATTGTATATTTATGATGTACATGGCCCCCACCCTATGAAGACATGGGTATTTATCCTCCAGGAGTTTAAATCCAATAGTGCAGGTAAGTCAGAGACATAATGAAAGGCGATATGTGATTATTTAATCAATGGCAAAAATGGATGGTAAAGACTAGAGAACAGGAAGTGGCTTCTGTTCATGTCATCATTCAGGGGGCGGAGAGAGGGAGGGCAGGGGCTAAATCCAGATCAGAGTAAAACCTAAAAATGATTACATAAACTCAAAGCCTGCTTTCAGAGTTAATGGTCTCTGAAGTGAGGCAAGTGTACACAAGGCTATATATGCACTGGCCCATTACATAATGGGGAAAACGTTAAAGCTTCTATTCTATTACAATGCCTTTGATCTTTATTTTTAAGGGAAAGCTGCAAAATTTTATAAATTTGGCCTCTTTAAGCTTCGCTAATTTGAGCACTAAGTTGCCCTCCCAAAATGAGCAAGTGAATTAAACTATAGAGGCCATGAATTAAGATAATAACAGCGTAAGTACACACAAACAAGAGTACGGCAGAGCTAACACTTCTGTTCAGAGCAGGTAATCTTCATTAGTCACACAAAGTAAAAAACAAAGACAATCGAAACAAAATGCCAGCGTCCCTCCAAAAATATTCAAAATTATCAAAAAGGATGATTTCAAGCAAATTTATATTTACTATCTTTAATTCAAAACCTCACCATGTGTATATGTTGACATATTAACGAATATAGTTTAGAAATATATTGTCAAATCTTACAATAACGTGCCCCATGACAGTATGAATTTGATGACTGACCCCTGTCCCAAGCCCCTATGTACATCAAATAGAGGGGTGCTGAACTTGTCAAGTCCCAGACAACCATATAACAGAGAATCACCCCCATCAGGGCATAGGGGTTAGACTTATCCATTGCCAACAAGTGATGATAAACTGCAGTCAGCAGCTCGATGACCTGTGCTGAGCAGCTGGGTCCCTGAGCTCCCAGCCAGCTTGCAGCGCAGGCTCCATTCATCACTCCATTCAGCTCATATAATTAGTGATATTTTATAAAACTGAAAATTTTGGATCCTATTTTTCACATGATAATAGTGTTTTATTCTAGGGGTGCAAGTTCAAAATTGTTTCACTGATAGTAGTGCATGATCAAAAAAGTTTAGAAACTACAGCTCTAAGTTATCTCCTTAGCTCTAGATTTGCCCCTTCCCAAAATTTTCCACAAGAGCTACAGGGGAGAAAGGAGATGACCTGCTTTGGGGGAGGTTAACTAACTAGAGACAGTCCCATAAAGATATTTAAGGAAAACAGCCATATAGTCCCATCACAAAGATTAAAGCAGTTTATGTCATGATATGAAATCCTTCTTAGAGATTACTCTCTAGTTATCAAAAAATTATTTTTATGGTATTCTCTAGTTGTTTCATTTTTACCACATTGAAATGTAAACTCCTTGAGAACAAGGTCAGAGTCTCAGATTTTACGTTGGCTGTATGATGGTGGCTAATTACCCCATTTTTGGCTTCAGCTTCTACATTTGTAAAATGGAAGGAACAGGACATGTAGCTATGAAGTTCCTTCCAACTCCATGTTGTATGGTTCTAAGAGTCATTAATAACATGTGCACTGGTAAAGACTTCACCACACAAACAAGCATCCTTTTTGGCAGTGGAAGCTTAACTGCTACATGGCTACCTACAATGTTAAGGTAACAGAATAGCTGAAGCAAATTCTCAGGAAGCCAGCAAATTCCTTTTCATTAATCATTCATTCAGAGAAATGTAAAGAACACTTACTACCTACCAATCACAGTACTAAGTAACTAGGTAACTAGGTAATCGAGTAAGACACAATTCTTACTATGGTCCATTCATTCATTCATCAGGTATTAAACTGAATGCCTACTATGTGCCAGGCACTGTTCTAGACACAGAATATGGCAGTGAACACAACAGACAAGATTTACAAAAAGGAGGAGTGGGATACCAAGAAAGAGACGCGTAGTTAGCTGACTACTCCCCTCCACGGGGATAACAAGATACTATGAAAATCACATCTGTGGTAATTTTTATAGCAAAGTCCCCAACTTCTTTGATACTTCTTCACCAAGAGGAGAGGAAGCTCTGTGACACTCCACTACTAAATACTACAGAAGTGATTCCCAGGCCTTAGAAACTGGCAGCTTCCTCCTTCTGTCTCCTGAGATGCTCACTCTTGGAACCCAGCCACCATGCTGTGCAGAGGCCCAGGCCACATGTAGGTGACCCTGCTGAAAGTCAGCATCAACTGCCAGACATGTGAGTGAAGACAACACCAGCCCTAGGTGCTGAGTCATCCCAGTTCAGGAGTCTTTTAAGCAGAGGCCCCAGAAAAGGTGGAGCAGAAACAAACCATTCCTGCTATGCCACGTCCAAATTCCTGACACAGAGTCCATGAGCGTGGCAATAGGTGGTTTACACCACCATGTTTTAGGGTGACTTGTTATACAGCAATAGGTCACAGGAACATCTTTAAGATATAAGGGGCCATATGATATTTCCATGAGATATCACGAATAAAATTATTTTACTAAATAGTAAATAAATACATTTAAAGTTACAATGGGCATTAATTTTACAGAAACCCAAAATCTATAACACCGTATGCAAACTCTGATGAGGGTCACTGTTCTGCAAGATTACCAAATAAAACAAAAAGAGAGATCTGACTGATAACCTTTGAAATTTCTCAAGACATTAACAGAAGTACCAGGGTTTAGTTTCCAAGTTCATTCACTGGACAATTATTTACAGACTACTCACTAGTGCTAGGTACACAGCAATGAACACAACAGATAAACATCTTTGTCCTCAAAGCCCTTAATTCAGTGGAGGGAAAGGGACAACAAACAAGGCAAGAAAGTATGTTAAATGGTATTAAATGCTGAGAAGAGGTAAAAGCAAGGGAGGAGACTAGGGAATGTTGCTGGTAGTGGTGATACTGGGGAGGGCTTGCCACACGGAGGTGACACTGGTGTCAAGACCTTAATGAGGTGGGGAAATAAGCCGTGTGGGTATGAGGAAAGAGTATTCCAGATAGAGCAAATAGTAAGTACCAAGGAAGCCCTTAAGGCCGGTATGGCCGGGGTTAATTGAACAAGCAAGAAGATAATAAAAAATGAGGTCAGAGAGGAAACTGGGAGCCAGATGGTACAGGCATACCTTGGAGATACTGGGGGTTCGGTTCCAGACCCCTGCAATAAAGTGAGCATCTCAATAAAGCGAGTCACACACATTTTTTGGTTTCCCAGTGCCTATAAAAGTGATGTTCACACTATAGTGTAGTCTGTTAAGTGTGCAATAGCACCGCGTCTACAAAAACAATGTACATACCTTAACTTAAAAACTCCTTATTGCCAACAAATGCTAACCACCATCTGAGCCTTCAACGGGTCATAATCTTTTTTGCTGGGGAAGGGTCTTACCTTCAATTTGTAAAAAAAGCAGTATCTGCGAAGCACAACGAAGCAAAGCACAATAAAACAAGGTATGCCTGTACTGGCCAATTCTGCCAAAAAAAACCTATCAGTTCTCAAGTTGGAACCAGAACCAAATTCAACCAGCGCAGGGAATGTTTTCGTCTGTATTGTTCAGATTTATCTCCTGCACCTGTAACAGTACCCAATTCCCTGAAGCACAAATGAAGTCTTGGCTCTATTGCTTAACATCTATTAGACTTTTCACGGATGACTTTAATTTTTTAAGCCTCAGGCCTAATCTCTAAAACTAGAATCATGATCCCACCCCACCTCCCAGCGTCACAGTGAAGGTCAAGAATGGGGGACTATTTTGCAAACGTAAAGCACCATATGTAGGTAAGATCTTTACACAACTATGGAAACACTTAGTAGCAATTATTATAAACAACCATGATATCTCTACCTTGCCCCATTCATTCCAACCTCTGAATCACCCTCTCCCTCCATCTCTCAGGGAACTGGGGCGGGGCCCCCTCCCCTTCAGCAAGAGGGAGTGAACTTTCAGCACTTTAAAGGCTTTTGTAAATGAGTGGCAGTAATTAAGACGTGATAGTTACTCCTGTCACCTTTTCCGTGAAACTCTGAGGGAGGAGGGAAAAATGAGACATAGTTCCCATATGAAAATTCTACACTCTTTTGTAATAAAACCTTTTTTATTTTTGCCTGTCGAAATCCAAGAACACCTACTAAGAATGCCTTGACAACTCCCCACGTGTCTTGTTCCTCACGTAAAGCTACATCAGGCTGTTGGCGGAAGGAAGGGAAAGGGAAAGGGGGAGCATGAGAAACACTCTCTAGACTGGACTTCGTTTGGAGGCCAAGGAATCCAATCACCCAACACTGCTTGGGTCCTGCTGGCCACAGAAAGCCCACTACCTAACCCACTCCAACTGGAAACAGCTTCCGTTTTCTCATCTGTATCTAGAGATAGTCATCTTCTCAAGGACGCGTCAATTCTGGAATAAAATAATGCGTATAAAGGCACTTGGCACATGCTAAACACTCACTAAAAGTTGGCTGGATCTGGGTATGCTTCATTTAATCAACATATTGTGACCAGCTACAATGTGCATTGGGAAAGGGCTTCCCCCCCCCCCCCAAAAAAAAAGGACAAAAAAAAAAATCTTGTTCTCTTGGGGCGAACGTGTACGTCCCGCAGCTGTCCCACCGGCCCGTTCTGTTCTCTGGAGCTGCATCTGGCTCCCGGTAACCCCTCCACTGAGCAGAGAGCCCTTCGGGTTCGGCCCGGAGCTCTGCCCGCCCCGCCCGCCCAGCCCCCTTTCCGCAGCCTAAACGAACAGCCTGCCTCCCCCTTCAAGGAGTCGGCAGGGCTGGGTGGTGCCACGGCGGGTGCCCAGGCGCCTGGGCCAAAAAGGAAATCAACAGAACCGCACTGACTCCAGCCCAAGGTCAAGACCGACGGGTCCAACTCAGGTGTGTCACCTGACGCCTCTCCCAGGAGCAGCCACCCTCCCCGCCCAGGCCCCACAGCGGTCCCTGCCGGGCGCAGGGGGGTGCCGGTCCCCGGGCGTGCGGCGGCCGAGCAAGGACTGGGCGAAGGCCTTCAGTCCTCGGCCCAGGCCTCCTCCCCCCGGGCTCCTCGGAGAAACACCAGCATCGCTCCCGGCGCTTCCAGGCCCCTCGGGGAGCTCCCTCAACCCACGCCCTCGCCTCCCCGCAGCCGCCGCGCCTCGCCCCGCCGGGCGCCCAGGTCAGCCATCCCCGGCCGCACTCACCTGCGAGCCGAGGCCCGGCCCCTCCATCGCCCCAGGGACGGCAGGGACTCCGCGAAGTGGCGGATGCAACCCGCTGGCCAGCGCGCCTCGAGCCTCCCGTATCCCACTTCCTGCTCGCGGCCCCGCCTCCGCCGCAGCCCCCGCTCACGCCTGTACCCGTCAGTCGGCCTCGGGAAAGCCAATCCCTGCTCTCCTCTCGTCTGGGGGCGGGACTTTCCTGCCACCGGGGAGGCGAGTGGGGAACCGCGAATTGGAGGCCCCGCCCCCCCGCCCGCGGGGACATTCCAGCCCCAGGTCAGGACTGCGTTCTGAACTTGCGTCCCAGCTCCTGCACAGCCTGAGTCCCCCGGCCCTCCTGCCCCGTCCTGTAACGCCCGCTGCCCTCGTCCCCCATCTGGTAGGGAATCAACAAATGTTAACTGAAAACATTGGCCATTCTCCACTTCTGCGATCTTCAGCAAGTCACTCCAGCCATCTGGGGTTCTGTTTTCTTCGTACAACACAGAAAATAGATGCGTTCCACAGCTCAGGCTACGGCAGGATTGGGCAAGAGGCCCCCTCCTGCACGCCCCACGCCTCTTTAATGTCTGCACTGAAGGAGCTGGCATCTAAGGTCTGTTCAGCTCAAAGGACAGCTAAACACTGAAGATAGACTAAGCCTTGGTCCCTGACCTTGGGGAGCTCCAGTGGTGCAGCGGAGCTCTCCTACTCAGTCCCCAGAAAACCGGGCGGAGTTTTTCCAGCCCGCCACTAACACAGTCTTTGTCATTATTCTTTTCAAGTATCTGTTGCTAGGCTAAACCAGATTAAGACCTCTAGGAGTTAAACTGGAAAAGACCTGAATGTATCATGATTCCTTTACTCTATAAAAGCAATACATATCATAATATAAATGTCTAGAATCTAACAATGTGCTGGTTTTTCCCATGATAAGTACAATAATAAATAAAATTTTTTAAATGTGTTATTGTTTTTATTATAACACCCCTGCCTATTGGGCACACCAACCATGAGTTGTCCCAAAAGCCCATCATCATGCCCTTTTAGGGTGGGGACCACTGGGACCCATCTCTGAACTCCCAGGGCCCATCACAGCCCAGGGATATGGAAAATGCTTAGTATAATTTTATTGAGTGGAGGAGTACATGGATAGGTGTGTCATCAACTTCTATGATACAAGGAAGGACAAATTGAGTGACAAATGGAAGTGCAGGCAACTTCCTGGAAGAGCCAGAGGAGCAAGCAATTCATTTCGTCAAGCTAGGATAGGGCAAGGTTTCACAGAGGAGAGAGTCTTTGGTATGGCCATTTTGCTTAGCTAACAAGAACACTGTTTATTGATCACTTCCTATGCATTGGCATCCATGACAATGTTTTCACATATATTACGTCTAATCTGTAAGATGAGTGTTATTTTTCCCACCTCCCAGAAGAAAACAACTGAGGTTCAGACTGATATCATAAACCCCAAAGTCATGCAACGGATAAATGGTGAGAGAAGATTCAAACCCAATTCTCTTACTGCAAAGTGCTTTGACTAAAGAGGTTTGGTTATTTCACTTTCAAGAACTGAATTCAAAGATGTTTTGAACTTAAAGGAGGCTTCATCTCTGCTATTTCAATGTTTGCACATTAATATCCTAACATATCAGAAGGTTCTGGGTCAAGTAAGTCCTAACACTTCCCTCTGCTTCTTTGATGCCTCCACTGATCTACTTCAGATTGGGATAAGTATATGCATACCTAATGGCTATATGAAATCAAACCCAGTGAGGCCCGAAGTGCCATCATTGCCTCTCATCTTTGAAAATGCCTTTGGCTTGTAGACATACCACAGTAGAATAGCATGAAACATGCAAGCATGTTCTTGGAGAAGACTGCAGGAGCCTGAATCCCAGCTCCAGCGCAGAGTATCTGTATGCTCTTGGGCAAATGCTCAGTTTCTTTGTGCTTCGGTTTCCTCATGTGTACTCAGAAAGGTTCCTAGTATATGATAGGCACTCTATATGGGTTAGCTCTTATCATCATCAGCAGCGTCCCCAACATGAGTGGATGTGGGTGAGGGCACTGAGTGGCCCAGCCAAGGGGTGTCATGCAAAGAGTTTAAGATAGAGATTCGGCAGACCTATCTCTTGTCCTAACTTGGTCTTCACTTACTGTATGTATCAGTCTGCTAGGGCTTCCATAACAAAGTACCACAGACTTGGTGGCTCACAACAGAAATATATTTTCTCACAATTCTGGAATCTAAAAGTTCAAGATCATGTCTCCACAGGGTGGTTTCTTCTGGGGCCTCTCTCTTTGGCTTGTGGATGCCCATCTTTTCTCTGTGTCTTCACATGGTCTTCCTTCTGTGCATGGTATCTGTGTCCTAATCTCTCCTTAAAAGACCACTAGAGGCCTAGTGCCAAGAAATTCATGCGCAGGTAGGGCCCCTAGATCAGGGCCAATCATAGCCTTCCAGCTGCCAGCCGGGACCTTCCTTACAATTGCCGGCCAGGGCCTTCCTTCATTCCACACTTGTGGTCAGCACATGTCATAGCAAGCAATTGAATTCCCGGTCTCCCAGTTGAACTCCTGAAAGGACACTCTGCATATTAGCCATATATACATACTGGGGGCCCGGTGCACAAAAATTTGTGCACTCAGGGGGTGGGGGTCCCTCAGCCCGGCCTGTGCCCTCTTGTAGTCTGGGACACATCGGAGGGGGATGTCCACCTGCTGACATGCCTGCCCAGCCTGGGTGAGGGGCTGAGGGCCATTTTCAGGCTGCCCACAGCCCCTTCAGGGTTCATGCACTGGGGGGTGGGAGGGCTGGTAAGTGCAAGCCTGGACATTTCCCACCGGAGGGCCCATGATCGCACACGCCTGGTGGGCCCCCACCACTGAGGGGACACACCTGGCGCAGAGCTGGGTGGCGAGCCACTGGCGGACGCTGGTGCAGGATCCCTCGGTGGGGCCCTGCTGCTGAGCAAACACACCCGGGGTGGAGCCGGGCAGCGGACTGGCTTCAGATTCTCCGCACTGTGCAGCAGACGCTCCCGCACGCCCTGTCGAGGCCCCTGGAGGGCAGATGAAGGTAGCGGACCCTGGATGGGTGCTCCCACACACCCTCGAGGAGGCCCCCAGGGGGCGGAGCCAGGCAGTGGACCCAGGACAGGCACTCCTGGACACCCCGTGGAGGCTCCTGGGAGGCGGAGCCAGGCAGTGGACCTGGGACAGCTGCTCCTGGACGCCCCAAGGAGGCCCCCGGGGGGCAAAGCCAGGCAGCAGACCCAGGATGGCTGCTCCTGCAAGCCCTGTGGAGGGCCCGCTCTCCCACATACCTGGTGGAGACCCCTGGGGGCTGGAGCCAGACAGTGGACCCAGGACAGGCACTCCTGGATGCCCGGAGGAGGCCCCAGGCCGGACCCCCCCCCCCCACTGAGCTGACACACCTGGCACAGCTATGCTGGCCACAGAGGCTCCCAGAGCAGAGCTGCCCTGCCAGCCTCCATCTTGGCTGGGTTAATTTGCATACAGCCGCTCTGATTGGCTGGGAGGCGTGGCTTGGCTGGTGGGCATGGCTGTGAGCAGAGGCTCAGCCAGCCTAGGCAGGCTGGTTTGCTCTAGCTCCATGGCTGCCGGCCTCCATCTTGGCTGGGCTAATTTGCACACAGTTGCTCTGGTTGGCTGGTGGGCATGGCTTAGGTGTCTCAGGTAATGGTCAATTTGCATATTACTCTTTTATTATATTAGATAAATACATATATATGTACATATATATGTATGTAAATATACACTAGGGGCCCGGTGCATGAAATTTGTGCACAGAGTGGGAGTGGGGGGGTGGAGGTGGTGTCCCTCAGCCCAATGTGCACCCTTTCCAATCTGGGACCCCTTGAGGGATATCCAACTGTCCGTTTAGGCCCCATTCCGCTGTGGGATGGGGCCTAAATGGGCAGACAGACATCCCTTTCACAATCCAGGACTGCTGGTTCCTGACCTCTCACCTGCCGATTGTCCCTAACCACTCCCCTGCCAGCCTGATCAGTGCCTAACTGTTCCTGTGCCAGCCTGATTGCCCCTAACTGCCCTCCCCGTGCAAGGATGGTCCCCCCCCAGCTGTCCTCCCCTGCAGGCCTGGGTCCCCCACAACTGTCCTCCCCTGCAGGCCTGGGTCCCTCCCAACTGCCCTCCCTTGCTGGCCATCTTGTGGCGGCCATCTTTGACCACATGGGGGAAGCCATCTTGTGATGGTCAATTTGCATATTACTCTTTTATTAAATAGGATATATATATATTTACATATATATATATATATATATATATATATATATAGAGAGAGAGAGAGAGAGAGAGAGAGAGAGAGAGAGAGAGACTAGAGGCCCAGTGTATCAATTCATGCACACTGAAAGGAAATTAATTAGAAGAAATATTTTAGAGGCTGGGAGGGGCCACAGGAGGTTGGCTCCAGGGCATGTCCAGCCCATCTTGCCCAGTCCCTTTTGGCCAGAACCCAGCAGCAAGCTAACCTACTGGTCATAGTGTCTGCCCCCTGGTGGTCAGTGTGCCTCATAGCAACTGGTCGAGCAGTCCACCGAATGGTCAGACAATTAGCATATTAGGCTTTTATATATATAGAAGATAAGTCATAATGGATTAGGGCCTTCCCATAAGACCTCATTTTAACTTACCTCTTTAAAGAGCCTACTTCCAAATATAGTCATATTCTGAGGTACTGGGTGTTAAGGTTTCAACATATGACTTTGGGAATGCCAAATTTAGGCCATAACACTCTGTTACCCTGGGCAAATCACTTTGCCTCTCTGCGACAGTTTCTTTATGGGGCTGAGAGTAGCAGCAAAAACACTAATCTGGAATGTCCTGCTCAACTTCCATCATGTAACTTCCTCGGTAGAGACTAAGCTCTACCTCTCCAATCCCCATAGCACTATTTTTTTTTAATCTCTTTTCAATGACATGATTTCCCTAATTCTGCAAATGTACAGTATTGAGTTCCTACTATTTATCAAACACCATTCAGCGTTGGGGATTTAATACTAAGCAAAACAAAAACACCTACTCCCTGGCTTCCTGGGGCTTCCTGTCCAGCAGCAGGTGACATACTTCAATCAAACAGGCTCACAAATGCCGACCTCTTCGAGCCAGCCTTGTCGTTCTTGGATAGGCCTTCTTTCCTCTATGTGGCCATGGGCTCCTGGTGCACACCATCTCGAGGTCTCTCGCCATGCTTTGCACAACATCTGGCGTGCGCTAAAGCCTGTAAGAAGTGCTGTCCAAACAAATGAACAAATGAAGGAATGCAGCTAAAGCAATGGTTTACAAAAAGACGTCTAGGGCAGTTCCACTCCCTCAGTCACCCTAAGAAGCATTGACTTCACAGTGCTTAATAATCCTTGGCTTTGAAAAAATACTGCACAGTAGGGTTTGCTAAGCCTTATTGTCACACTCTGCATGACAACTGACTTCGTTTTGTTTGTTTTTTGTTTTTTTAAATACATTTTATTGATTTCTGACAGAGAGGAAGGGAGAGGGATAGAGAGTTAGAGACATTGATGAGAGAAACATCGATCAGCTACCTCCTGCACACTCCCCACTGGGGATGTGCCCACAACCAAGGTATATGCCCTTGACCGGAATTGAACCCAAAACCTTTCAGTCCGCAGGCTGACGTTCTATCCACTGAGCCAACCCGGTTAGGGCTTGTTTGTTTTTTTATTGAACTTTTGATTCTGGCCTTGTTTCTTACATGACCCTGAAAAGGACATGGGCATTATTTTTTTTTTTTTTGAAAAAGGGGCTTTGGTTATACTTATTTCAACACTGGCATCAAAATGATCGTTTGAAATGTTAAAGAAAAATACCACACACCTGTCAGCACAAAGCTTCTCACAGATACCAGTTAGGAAACCCCCCAGCTCTCTGGCACCAAGCTAGCAGGGGTGGGGATGAGTGCTCACTGGGAACACTTCAGGCAACAAATATTTATTGAGCTCCTAATACGTGCCCGGCACAGGCTGGAACATATAAGTACAGTCTCTATTCTTCTGCAGTTTCTGCATGTCAAGTCTTTTGGGGAGGCAAATACTGATAGAGATAGATAGGTGTGTGGTTGTGTGTGTGTGTGTGTGTGTGTGTGTGTGTGTGTGTGTAAAGAAGTAGAGAGAATGATAAGTGCTAAGAAGGAAAAGTACCAAGAATATAACACAGGGGCTCACATTAGTCTGGGGGGATGAAGCAGGGTAGAAGCTCTTTTTATAATTAACAACACTAGCTCAAAAGGACTTTTCCAATTTCCTCTGTTTATAAATGGGAAAACAGGCTCCAGGAGGGAAGTGACTTATCCAAGATCACCCTGTAAATTAGTGGTGCAAATAGGATTAAGACACCAGCCCTCAAGCAGTCTCAGATTTCTAACTATAACCAATCTCATAGATTCTTACAGCTGGCGATTGCAAGATGGGTGCTCAGAGATAGCTTAGAAGAGATGTGCCATCTCTTACCTTCTATCTATGAAAAGCTTCCCAGTTAAAAGGTGTAAGTGAGTCTTTCCTTTCATTTTATATACAAATCACCAAGGTCTGGTAATTGGGTATTCTAAGAACTACAGTTAATATCATCTGGGCATGGAGATCATGGTGCACATCTCCCATATTTTATTTTATATTTTACCTGCCAGATTAACCAGATTCTTATGGGTGTGTGCGGTGAGGGAAGGAGGAGGTAGAGGGAGAGGTATGGAAAAGCAGGAAGTATTCCTACTATATTTTGCTGGTTGCTATTTTGAGTCTTAGTCACCTGCTTGTAGTCACACATTTAAATACCAACTCCTACGGAAAGTTTTCTGGATGTGTCCAAATTGCAACAGCAACACTCCAGACTAGGTAATAAATCTACTTTAACTCTAATATACGTTTTGAAAGAATCTTTTCTCTATCTTCTGTATCCATCTATCATAGCTCTGTATTTATTGGTTTACATACTCATCTCCCCCTGGCCTCCATGCTCCTGTAAGACCCTTAAATATCATTTACTCAGGAAACCCTTCCTAGATTCCTAGACCAGGTTAGGACCCCTGGTAAGTGTCCCTATCACCTGTCATTCTTCTACCAGCAGCATAAAACATTATTTAATTTATGTTTTGAATATCTATCTTCTCTGTATACCATAAGCAGCCTGGCCCTGTCTCAGACACAGATTAATTCCCAATGCATAGCTAGTACTTGGCCCATGGAGCCAGTCAATATTCAGTTGTTGAATGAATAAACAACCCTATGTTATTAATTTTTATTTATACCCCTATTGCCTAGCATATTTCTCAGCCCAGGTTAAGTTCTCAAAAAAGGTCGACTTGAGTTAAAGAACCTCATCTATGGTTGTTTAAGTTTGCAAGACACTTTCATTTCATGTAGATGGAGACTCATAACATCCCTGTGAAGTAAGCAGAGCATGGACTGGCATCTCACTTTATGGTCTGTGGCTCAGGGAAGCTTCAGCAGTTGCCCCAGAGCATCAGGCTAGAGAGCGGAAAAGCCCAGGCCCAGAATCTCTGAAGACAATGGCAGGACTGTCTCCTGTGTGACAAGGCTGTGGCCTTGCCAGTGCTGTTACTGACAAGAATCAAGTTCGGGACCTCAGAACTAGCTGCAGGTTCAGGGTCTTTCAAAACTTTATGCAGGTATTTTTTCCAAAGGTGTTTTCAGATTCCTACCTGCTTGAGGGAATCAAGGTGGGACGTGAGTTTTAGAAGTTCACTTTCTGTGTACACTTAGAAAGACACCTTACTACTTTGAGCCTCCACACTCTCATCTGTAAAATTGGAATAGTAATAGAATCTACTTCATAAAGCAGTTGTAAGTATTAAGTGAAAGAATGCATGTAATGTGCATACACTAAGTGCTGTATAAACGTTGGCTACTACCAGGTACAAAGGCAACTGAGAAAAACTGAAAAATTAGGGAAACGTGGCCTCAGCATCAATCAGAACCCAACTCTGGAATATTCATGACTGTATAGGAAATATAATGACCAAGGTTCCACTGGCCAAAATGTATTCCAAATTTCAAAGAGGACTTCAGTTTGTGACATTTAACAGGAATTATTGTGCTCTCTCCACCACCCTGCCCTACACATTATACTATTTGAGAAAAGCCACCTGCCCCTCAGCTCTCTGCCATCACCAGAGGACAAGAAACTGGTTAAATCTGCTGTTAGCTATTGCCTGTCAGGATCCAATTATAGCAACAGAGTGGTGTCCATGGTAACCAGACAAGCTGCTGTGGTGCAAGTTGTTCAAAAATATAGAAGGAAGGGCCATGGGAGGTCAAATTGGTTAACTGTCATCTGTTTCTAAATGAAGAAAATCCACACTGTGCTTTGGATAGATGATGAATCCAGGCAACATCTGGATTTCCCAAGCTAAAGGCACTAAGGTCATTCCTAAGGCCACTGAGTTCCTGCTGAATCTGACCACTGGGGGTGCAGATTGTCAGCAATGGCAGTAGGTGAGATAGCAGGAGTGGCAGAACATTGGATAAATTGATAGAGTCAAATTCTGCCACTTTTTGGACCTTCTCTGTCTCCCTGTTGCCTGCTGTAAAGTTCTTTGTGGGACTGGAGTTGAACACTGAGACACCTTTTAAAAAAACAAGGTAGCCATGGTCTGTCTCTATTTCCCCTCTTGTGTCTCTGTGCCTCTGGGCATCTGTCCTGTTCTCTCTTTAATGCAGGGCCTTCTGCTTGCTCATGTTTTCTGCTTACTCACAACTTCTGCTTACATATGCCATTGACTCCAGCCTTGGCTTTGTAAGATTTTACAGACCCAGCTTGGACTCTGTAAGATTTGACAAGCAGGTCACTGTTTCTGTGCCTCTTCACTTAGCCTATTGAAAGAGAATCCACTTGGCTGTTATTAATTAGTGGCGTAGATGGCCCTCGATCACTTATCTACCCTGACCAGTCATCTGTGATGGGGTGGCTTGATTTTGCCATGATCACCAAGAGATTTAGCAAGCACTGTAGGTGGAGACAATTCACAGGGAAGGATACCTTTATTACCTGAAATGCTATGAACCAGAAACTCATTTGCACTCACAAGTGAACACATTCAGCAGGATGTATTAGTTTCCTAAGGCTGCCGTAACAAAATACCAAACTGGGTGACTTAAAAGAACAGAAATCTATTCTCTCACAGTTCTGCAGGCTCGATCCTAAATCAAGCTGTTGGCAGGGCCACACTCTCTCTGAAGGCTCTATGGGAAGATCCCTCCTTTCCTCTTCCTAGCTTCTGGTGGTTGATGGCAATCCTTGTTGTTCCTTGGTTGTGAGCACATTGCTCTCCAATCTCTGCCTCCTTCATGGTATTCTCCCTATGTGTCTCTCTCTGTGTCCAAATCTCCCTCTTCTTATAAAAACGGTCATTGGATTAGGGCCCATTCTGATCCAATATACTGTCATCTTGGGTTAATTACATCTTCAAAGACCCTATTTCCAAATAAGGTCACATTCACAGGTGCCAGGATTTATGATTTCAACATATCTTTTTGTGGGACACAATTCAACCCACAATAGAGGGTAAGAACAGTCAGGAGAATTAACTTAATTCCAGTGCATCTGAGAGGTCCTGAGAAGACAGCAGTTTCTATTTGGGAGGAGGCAGACTTAAACTAGAGGTAATTCTGGGACTTGAGGCACTTCCTGGTGGGAGAGGCCAGGGTAGGGTAGGGTAATGCCTACCAAGAGGATTACTGGGTTACTCAGCAGTTGGGGGGGGGGACATCAGGAAATGAGAGAGAACCAAGATGGCAGCATAAGGTATATACTTGAATGCGCTGCCTCCCACAACCACACTAAAACTACAACTATAAAGCTAAACAGCCATCTTCCAGAACCAGGGGAGTGGAAGGTTTACAACTAGAAGGCAAGAGAAGGAGTGCATTGAGACTGAGTAGAAGGCACCAAGAACAGAGAGATACTGATATGCACGAAACTGTGGCAATGGAGGCGGCAGCGGCACCTGGATCCACAGGTTGTTTCAATTGGAAGGGGAATACAAGCTCCTGGGCTGCACTGAACTCATTTCGGGCTGTCTGGCACTGGGACGGAAGGCGAGAGTGGCTTTCTAGGAGAGCTGTTCATAGTGATTGCTGATGCGGAGCTCTAAGACTCAGGGTCTCAAGGGTGTGGAGATGCTAAAACGTGGAGATGCCAAAATGGGGAGAAGTCTCAGAGATGGCTGAGGGACAGCCATCTCTGTTTACTCCACCATGGTGATTCTCTGAAACCCCACCCTACCCAATTTATAACCCCACCCAAGCTGTGCACCTGTCTGCCTGCAGCCTAACCTAACAGACTGCAGCTGGGACAGAGAACTCCAAAAGTTCAAACCCTAATGAGGAGAATCTATAGATCTTGCTGTACCACCTCCTGGGTGGACTCACATAGCAGCTGACTTTGCACCTCCTTGGAGATATAGGAGCCAGTATACCCAGTGGCCAGATACCAGATTTCAATTCCTCACATCCATACGGGACACATTCAAGAGGCAGACTCAGTGAACACCAAAGCCCCACTGAAGCAAGTTCTGCTCCATAAGGGTGTCTTCTGCACAGCAGTTCTTCCACTACAGCCACAGCAGGTTCTCGCAATCAATTGGCCTGGAGGTCATTTCCTCCCAGTGATACCAATAGCAATCAAGGCTTAACTACAACAAGACTGTGCACCCAACCCTCAAAGGTGTACAGCAAGAGTGCCCACCCCAGGTGATTGGGGAGGCTGAGCCACTAGGCCCAAGAGGACACCTACCACACAAAGCTACTCTATCAATACAGGGAAGCAGCCAAAATGTAGACACAAAGAAATGGGCCACAAATGAAAGAAAAGGAGGAAAGCAAACTACTGGATATAGAGTTCAAAACCACAGTTATAAGGCTACTCAAGAATATTCTACAAACCTCTGAGAAACTAAGGAAGACCTTCAAGGATCTTAATGATAATATCAAAAAAATGGAAAAGAACCAGTCAGAAATTAAGCATACACTGACTAAAATAAAGAATAATATACAGAGATCCAACAGCAGACTAGAGGATCACAAGAACCAAGTCAAAAATTTGAAATACGAAGAAGCAAAAAACACCCATCCTGAAAAGCAAAAAGAAAAAAGAATCCAAAAATGTGAAGATAGTGTAAGGAGCCTCTAGGACAACTTCAAGCATGCCAACCTCAGAATTATAGAGGTGCCAGAAGAAGACAGAGAGCAAGATATTGAAAGCCTATTTGAAGAAATAATGACAGAAAACTTCCTCTACCTGGTGAAAGAAATGGACTTACAAGTCCGGGAAGCACAGAAAATCCCAAACAAAAGGAACTCAAGAAGGACCACACCAAGACACATCATAATTAGAATGCCAAGGACAAAAGACAAAGAGAGAATCTTAAAAGCAGCAAGAGAAAAACAGTTAGTTACCTACAAGGGAGTACCCATATAACTTTCAGCTGATTTCTCAACAGAAACTTGGCTGGCCAGAAGGAAGTGGCAAGAAATATTCAAAGTGATGAATAGCAAGAACTTACAACCAAGATTACTCTACCCAGCAAAGCTATCATGTAAAATTGATGGTCAGATAAAGAGCTTCACAGACAAGAAAAAGCTAAAGGAGTTCATCACCACCAACCCAGGATTATTTGAAATGTTGAAGGGCATTCTTTAAGAAGAGGAAGAAGGAGAAAAAGGTAAAGATAAAAATTATGAACAACAAAGTAACAACAAATACATATCTATTAACAAATGAATCTAACAATTAAGTCAATAAAAATATCTGAAGAACAGAATAAACTGGTGAATATAATAGAAGTAGGGGCATAGAAAGGGAGTGGACTGACAATTCTCAGGGGGAAGAGGGTGTGAGCGGTGTGGGAAGAGACTGGACAAAAATCTTACACCTATGGATGAAGACAGTGGCAGGGGTAAGGGCATGGGGCAGGGGACCAGGTGGAGGGGAGCTATGGGGGTTAAAAAAAAGGAATATCTGTAATAATCTGAACAATAAAGATTTATTTTTTTAAAAAGAAGTACAAATTGGTAGTTACAAAATAGTCATGGGGATGTGAAATACAGCATAGGGAATATAGTCAATATGCAGTAACTATGTATGGCGTCAGGTGGGTTGGAGATTTATGTCAGGTGGGTTGAAGATTTATCAGGGAGAAGACGGGGTCACTTTGTAAAGTATATGACTGTCTAATCACTATGCTGTACAACTGAAACTGAAACAAAATAATACTGAATGTAAACTGTAAATAAAAAAATAAAATAAATCTCAACAACAACAAGAAAAAGAAATGAGAAAAGATACATTTTTTTCTTACTTCACAAACCATGGCCCAGGACCCACTGAAAGGTCACAGGAATCCAGAGCCAACTCAAAATAGCACCTAAGTCAGTGTCTAGTAAACAATAGGTACTCAGGAGACTTTAGTGAGAGAAGGAAAGAAAAAGGAAGGAGGAAGAAGAGGCTGAGGGAGGAGAGAAAGATTGGCTGTACTGTGCAAGGGCTTCCATGATATCATTCTCTGTATCCACGGCACTCTCCAATGCACCTGTCTCACTATATCGTAACCTCCTGTCTACCTGTCCACCTCTGCCTTCAGTCTCTGACTCTGAGTCAAGGGTGTGTGTCCCGCACAATTGAATATACAAAGCAGGTGCTTCATTGTTTTTTTGATGTGTTGGAGACAATAAATGGGGCCTGTTTTTCCTCCACCCAAGTTTAGAACACATTACAAGTGACACACACAAAAGTCAGATGAATAGAGATAAAAATGTCAGCTTTATTAGTGACAGAAACTATTATTAGAGAAAAGGGTTTAGATCTGCTGGCCAATGGGATTCTAATACATCACCTACCTAATCACAATTCTTGGTGGTCCTGGACCACTGCAAGCATTGGAGTGTCTGGGCACTTAGTTTAGAGTAGAAGGGGTGCTCCTTGTAGGCAGGCAGTTTCCAAAGGGAAGAACAAGAGGCTGAGCTGAGTGTGCGAAGCTTGGCTCCCAAACTCTCTTGATAAATAAGTCACTCCTCCTTTCTTCAAAATAGGGGAGGGAAATGAAGAGGGAGGAGTAGAGAGAAGCCAGAAGTATTATTCCAACCTCCCTCCACATGAAAACACAAAGCCAGGGGAAGGAAATTTTCCAAAAGGCTTGGTTGAATAAATGAATCAACAAATAAATGTTTCTAATGTTGTTCATTCTTCATCTACTATTTACTTGTCTGCCTCTGCCTTCAGTCTGTGCCTCTGAGTCAAGGGTCTGTGCTGGGGAGCCTGGAAGTGTTGCAGGGGAGAGACCCTCTGGTATAAATAACCATCCTCACCAGGCCTGCCACCAAGGCCCAAAGTGCAGAGAGGACAGCGGACAAAAGTATGTTAGTCACTCACTGAGATATGCCTCAACTGCTGAATTGACTACAGATGATCCTTCCTAAGTGATTCTTATCTACCCAGCTGGCATGGATTTCATGGGCTAGACCTCCCCAGTCTCAAAAACAGGATACCCATTCCCTTGCTGGATAATATATTGCATTTGCTCAGCAGGAAGGAGTTTAGTATTGTTGGGTGGTAGGGAAGCTATACAATGCATCAGCTCAAGTGGGATTCCTTTAGGCTTCTGTATATAAAGACAGCAGTGACTAGAGATAATGTTAGGCCACAATTTAAGCCATGGCTTAACTGCAGGGCTACTGAAGTCCTGCTCATTCTTAGCTCTTTGGTGCCCCAACACAACTTGACCTTGATTCCCAAAGGTTACTGGCAGAGGGCTTAATAAGCCAGATCAATATACTCTAAACAGTACTTTTTTTCTTACCCAGCCAAGTACGAAATGGTCAGATTCTTAATTCCTCTCAATAAGTGCTTGTTAAAGATTACCTTGATTCAGCAAGTGCATAAGGAAGGCTGGAGGTGAGGCCCTGGTTTCGACAAGGTAAACAGTGTGTGTCCCGGGAGTCAGTATGGTCAATGGGAAACCTAGGACTAAGGTTTCTACTACACATTAACTTGCTACAGACCACTGAACTTAGGTTCCCTAGGCCTCAGGCTCCTCATCTGTGAAATGGGCTGGGGAAGGGCTGGGTTCAATGCCTTCAGCCCAAGCAGAGCACCCAGACTGCTGGCTGGCCACCAGGGATGTCCAGCCTGGTAAAAATCTTTTGACAATAATTTTTCTGACTGCTCCATGTTTTCTGCATCTTCTTGCAGCAGGTGTTTTCTCCTGAGTGTGACGTGTGTAGAATATTAAAATACAAAACAAAAGTGGCATGGTGACTCACAATTTAATATTTGCATTGTGATTATCTATGGCAGTCATCTTCTGAATCCTCAGATATTAACATTCCAAACCTCTCCCAAGTCATATTTCATAACCACCCCAAATGCACATCCATCCATGAATAAGATTTCATTATTTAGAATTTCATTTCTCATAATGGATTTTTTTCTAATTTAGGCTTCATGAGCAATGTGCTGAGGTGACATGATTTATTGCTTCCAGGTTGCTGGCCTTGGATACTAATTCTGCCTGTGTACTAATTTTATGGCAGGTTGAACTTCTGCTTCTTCATCAGCTTCTTCCCAAAGGAAGAAAAACTGTAGCCCTAACACCGTCAAAACCAACCAACCAATCAACCAACAACAACAAAATCCTAGAATGTAGAAGCAAACATTTCCTTAGAATGAAAGAGTCACCTTTGTTCAAAAGGCTACTATCCCATCCGTGGGCTACTGAAGATGGACAGAAGAAAACATCAGACAAATAATTGTTCTAGTAGGAAATGGAGCACACTGATTAATTCTTAATTATCATCCACATAGAAAAAACATTCTTGTATAGTAAATTTGCAAGCAATCATAAGCATTAGATTTCTACTCATAATGGAGGTCTTTCTTATCAGCAATGAAATAATATATATGGAAATGTGTATCATCTAAACTAATAAAAGCGGAATAGTAAAATTAACCGTTTCTTCGAGACGCCCAATAGCCAATCAGAGCGACTGTATGCAAATTAGCCTAGCCAAGATGGCAGAGGCCGCAGCCCCGGGCTCCGTCATCTTGGGAGCCTGGATCCTGGGAAGGCATCTGGTGCCCTAGGCTGGCCGATGCCTTCCCAGGCGGGGAAGCCTTTCAGGGGAAGCGGGGATGAGCCAGCGGGACCCGGCGGCCCCCCGGCGGCCACCGGACACCAATCGGCCTGCGGAGAAGCTTCCGGGGGACCAACTGGCGGGACCCCGCGGCCTCAGGAGGCCGATCTGATCGGGTGGCCAGCGCCACCTGATGGGCTTTCCAGGCGGAGAAGCCTAGAGAGTGGGGGGACTGGATCAGCCAGGGGACCCCATGCCCCCTCCTGGGAAGCCTATGGAGTGGCCAGCGCCACCCCATTGCTTCCAGGCGAATGGCCCAGAGGGTCAGTGGGAGTGTGGCTAGCCTGAAAACCGCCCTCAGCCCCTCACCCAGGCTTGCCACACCCCCTGGGGTGAGGGTCTCCACTGGGGAGCTTGACCAGCCTGCAAACAGACATTGGCCCCTCTCCCAGGCTGGCCAGGCACACCAGCAAGTGGACATCCCCAGAGGGGTCCCAAACTGTGAGAGGGCACAGGCCGGGCTGAGGAAACACCCCCCCCACTGCCCCAGTGCACAAATTTTTGTGCACCAGGCCCCTAGTTTGTTATATATACATGTGCATGTGTATTTTCCAGAGCTCAGCAAGATTGTGAAGAGAGGGAAAATTAACACTTACTTAGGGTATTGGTTTTCTGTAGTTTCTATAAAAAATTAACATAAATTTGATGTCTTAAAGTAACAGAAATTAATTCCCCCATAGTTCTGGAGACCAGAAATCCAAAACCAATATCACTGGGTCCAAATCAAGTTGTTAGCAAGGCTGCACTGCCTCTACAGACTCTAAGAAAGAATTCATTCCTTGTCACTTCCAACTTCTGGTGGCCACCAGCGTTCCTTGGCTTGTGGACCCATCTCCAAGTCTCTTTCTTCTTTATCTTTGTACCATCTTCTGCTCAGTATGTATAAAACCTCTCTCTGTCTTCCTCTTATAAGTGTGTACATGATTGCATTGAGGGTCCAGACAGATAATTCAGAATAATCTCCCCACTTTAAAATGTTTAGCTTGGTCACATATGCAAAAATTCCCAGCCCTCCCCACTTTTGCCATAAAAGGTAACATTCACAAATTCTAAGGATTAGGACATGAATATCTTTTAAAGGACCACTTTTTCTTCCTACCACACTGAGCATTTACTCTGTACCATTTCCCAGTGCTGTGTTCAATGAGCAATGTCTGCCCTGAGCGCTGAACTTAAAGGGTACAGTTTTCCTCATTCGCAGTCCAGTGTTTTTTCCTACTGCATGTTGCTCATAGATGGCTGTAAGAGGAGGTGCAGATATACAGACACGGGTAGGTAATCAGCAAGGGTAGCTTGAAAATAACAACAAGAAACACATAAATCTTGTGCTAGTGTTTTCTTGACTCACAATAGCCATGTGGTATGTGTCAGGCTGAAGTCAAGACTTCAGGTATCCAAGTACCAGCTCTGTCTGTTCAAATTATATCAACCCTTCAAGGATTATTGAATATGCAGTCCTCTAGGAAGTCTTCCCTGATAGGACAGCAAGTGCTCTTTCCCAACTCCTGTGCATTTTGTCATATGCATTTCAAGTTTCCCTTAGATAGGGACAGGAACAAGTCATCCCTGTCTCCACAGAGGTTTCATGGGCTTTTACCAAAAAGCCTTTAAGTAAATTCCCTAAAACTCACCTCCAAGATTTCAAAGTTTAAAGCTAATCTTTCCCCACACCCGCAGGGTCAACTGAAAGAGACCAGGCAGGCTGAACCAGCTTCATCCCCTGTTCTGCCATCACCTCCCAACAACTTGGACAAGATAAGAGGAGGCTTGGGAATAAGGATAGGGTTGGCTTTTGGAGAAGGCAGTGTTTGAAAAGGAGGTTATCTATCCCCTTTGCTTACCTCCCCAGAGGGAAGTGCACAGGGCTCTTGACTGGTTTTTCTCTCCGCAGCACAGGTCCCATGCATTGGCTGGGAATGCATTTGGGTGCAAGCAAGAGAAAAAGAGACCTGAAGTGCCTTGAGCTGGTGGTTGCTGTGTTAGGTCCTATTGGGCATGCTCACCCATGCCATCAAGGACACGGGCTATTTCTTTTTGTTCCACCATCCTTGTGTTGGTTTTCATCCTCTAGCTTGTCACTTTATAGGTGCAAAATGGCTTTTTCACTTCCAGGTTTTCTAGTGTTTAACGCAGGAAGAAGGGGGAAGGGCAAAGGACCCTCTCCTTGCAGACTCAGCCTTCTGCCCCTGCTCCCTACACACACATTGTATGCTTTCTTCCGTGGCCAGAACTGGGTCACTTGCCTGCCTAAAGGCCATCATCTGCCAATGGGCAAGAGCTTCTGGCTTTGATGAATCAAAATGCATCTCTTAAAGCTCCTCTCCTGCTAACATGGGATTTCTGCCTGTGCAAAGTAAAGAAAGGGAGGTGGAAAGGCTACTGGGCAGGCAATGGACAGTTTCTGCTCCACCTTCAGAGAATCAGTAGCAAGTTTAGTGTCTACGAAAAGAGGACACTGACACACCATTCCCTGACTGGGCACTTGCCAGGTCTGAGGCTTGCTTGCCTATACCAGCGCCATCAGACTGGGACAAAAGGACACTGGAGAGAGCTGGGCAGGCACTACTCCCTGGACTTCCAGATTATCGAGAGATAAGGTAGATGAGTCCCATCCATGCCAAGCACCTCAGGGTCAGGGACCTAGGAGGACAAGTGAGATTGGGGTAATGGGCTTGTTGGTGACCATCACTGATGCACCAAGAGTCAGCTTGCATCCAGGGGATGAGTGTAAATTGAGGCTGCACAGTCAAAGACATTACAGTTTGTGGAAAAGCAAGCAGTTTTAAAAGGCTCCACCCTCTGTGTAGTTTCACACAGTTTCCTTCAATGCCTTTCCATCACATTTTTAACAACCATCACATCAACACCGTACCTTTGTATTCAGGGAGCAACTACGTAACTGAGTCCAGCTAAGCACATGAGCTATCTAGTGGGAGAGCAGTGAATGGGTGCAAAGCTCTCTATCCAGATGCCTCAGTGGCTCCAGCATCAGCCTCGAATGTTTTCCAGGTGGAAGGGGAGAACTGACTCAACTGGTGAGTCAGCTAAGTGGCTGGATGTCAATTAAGAAAGTTCACACTGTGTAGAAACACACACACACACACACACACACACTGTAATATATTTACAAAAGATGAGATCAGACTATACATACTATACATATGGCCTATTTTTTATTTATCATGTTTATTTACATAACAATAAATATGGACAGACATCATCACTTTGATTGCATGGTGTTGCATTGTATAGATACCTAATCTCTTACTGAAACCTTTTAGGCTTTGTTTTTCCTTTTTGTACTTGGTTGTACTTTAATACCTTTGTTTGATTATTTCCTCAGGATAAATTTGTTGTAGGAATTGCTGAATTAAAGTGTAACCCTATTGTTAAAACTTTTGATACACATTGTACCAAAAATTTCTACCAGAAAATGTGTACCAATTTATATACCTCTGGGAATGTGACCCCCAGATTTTCCTATTGGACCCATAGCTGCCCCCTCCTCCCCAGGCTCCTGATGAGCAATAAAGGCTCTCGGGAGGAAAAGGTTTGAAGGATGAGATCTGGCTTCTCCATAGAGATGCCAAGTGAGCTGAACAGTGGTACCAAGGTGGTAAATTCATTAGAGACAGAAAATACTGGAGAGAAGGGAAGAGGGGAGGGGACAGCCTCTTCTCATTCCCCTCACCCTTCAGTCTAGTCTCTAGCTGCTTCTGGATTCAGCCTGGTAGGAACTGAGAATATGGGCAATGTGGTTTTCAAGTACCCCAACTGAAGTAGCAAGCAGGGGCTTGTTCTTAGAAGCACAGAAGTCCAAGGTCAGCTCCTTCCCTGCTGAGGCAGCAATTCCCGGCTGAGAGTCTGGCTGCAACATGTCTAGCTGATTGTAATGCAAAGCAGGCTGAGATGATAATGCTATTTTATAGATGAAGAAACTGGAGCTCAGAGAAGTGAAATGGGTTGCCTAGAGGTCACAGAACCTGTATGTGACAGAGCTGTCTGTCTTGTCCAGGTTTTCTGGGGTCTCATCCTTGGCTCTGCCACACCAGGCTGTCCCCTCCCCTCTTCCCTTCTCTCCAGTATTTTCTGTCTCTAATGAATTTACCACCTTGGTACCACTGTTCAGCTCACTTGGCATCTCTATGGAGAAGCCAGATCTCATCCTTCAAACCTTTTCCTCCCGAGAGCCTTTATTGCTCATCAGGAGCCTGGGGAGGAGGGGGCAGCTATGGGTCCAATAGGAAAATCTGGGGGTCACATTCCCAGAGGTATATAAATTGGTACACATTTTCTGGAGAGTTGGTAGCAATGTGCATCAAAAGTCTTAACAATAGGGTTACATTTTAATTCAGCAATTCCTACAACAAATTTATCCCGAGGAAATAATCAAACAAAGGTATTAAAGTACAACTAAGTACAAAAAGGAAAAACAAAGCCTAAAAGGTTTCAGTAAGAGATTAGGTATCTATACAGTGCAACACCATGCAATCAAAGTGATGATGTCTGTCCATATTTATTGTTATATAAATAAACATGATAAATAAAAAATAGGCCATATGTATAGTATGTATAGTCTGATCCCATCTTTTGTAAATATATTACAGTGTGTGTGTGTGTGTGTGTGTGTGTGTGTGTGTTTCTACACAGTGTGAACTTTCCTAATTGACATCCAGCCACTTAGCTGACTCACCAGTTGAGTCCATTCTCCCCTTCCACCTGGAAAACATTCGGGGCTGATGCTGAAGCCACTGAGGCTTCCGGATGGAGAGCTTTGCACCCATTCCTGCTCTCCCACTAGATAGCTCATGTGCTTAGCTGGATTCAGTTATGTAGTTCTCTGACTTCTTTATTCCTATTGACTTGCTATTGTAATTTCGTGGTTAAATATTGTATAAATTGAAAATAAATGAGTGAAAACAGAAAAAAGCAACTTTATAAAACTAAGTGAAATTCTTAGGGAAAGTGCTATTGTATTGGGAATAGGAACATAAGTTCCTAAAATTTCAAGATTCTTCTCTCAGACTGCTGCACAAACATTTCTTTTCTTTTTTCTTTTTTTTTTCTTCTTTTTTTTTTTTAGTTTTCTTTCTTCTTCAAAGAAGCCAAAACAAAAAATTGGAAATGCAATGTTATAGTGTCTCTATAAGAAAGTCAAAGGTGAACTCCCTTCAGCAGTGACATAAAAGGCTATACCAAAATACTGGTATATTTTCAGTTAAAATTGAAGATTTAAAATATACATTTAATATTATAATTCCTTACTTCAACTTTTTTTTACTTAACCCACTAAATACTAGTTCTAATACTAACACATAAAAAGACTTCTTTTACATACATCTAGAAAAAGAAAGTTATTGCTGATATATCTGGAGGGATATAGTGAGGTTCTGGTTGATTTTTACTTTCTTTTTTTTTGTACCTTTCTTCACTTTAAAAAATGAGTGTGCCTATGACTTTTAAAATTATAAGATACCACAAAGTCAGCATCATTTTTGGCAAGGAAAACAGGAACTTCAGGATTGAGGAAATGACATATTGGTGATTGTGGGGTGTCCTGGGGCAATGCTCTCTGTCTTCCCCTGATATCTGAACTGTTTGGATTATGGATTTATAAATTCTAATAGTGATGAGGAGTTTGGCTCCTTGGTTCTGCCCCATCCTAAGAGTCAGGTGATGTCAGCACTCAGACATCTCAACACAAGTATTTACCATAAGAAAGGGAGGCGGGGACTTGAGCAGAGCAGGGCTTGGGGAGGAGAGATGGGTATTCCCAGGTGATACAAACAGAGGGGACTGTGAGGAAGCCAGATCAGAATCAGGATGCAAACCTGAGAGGCACAGTCCTGAGTTCCTCCTGAGTTACTTTCTTTCTTTTTTTTATTTTGTTTTATTGCTTAAAGTATTACAAAGAGTGTTAGGTAAGTCTCCATTTTTTTCCCTTGACCTTCCCCCCTTCACAGAGCTTACAGTGATTGCTAAAGTCATGTGCTAACAGAGGTTGCCTTGCAGGAAGATGGCCTCAACCTTCTCATATAAATAAAACCACAAGCCTTATTTTTTATAAATATAATTCTTATAATTATTTATAAATAATTATTCATTATTGACTTACAAAACTATCTGTTGAAAATTAACTTTTAACCATAATAACTAATCTAAAATTAAAATAAAGTTGTTCAAAGTCTTATGTAAAAAAACAAAAACACAAAAAAAACCCTGTTTTTTTCCCCAATGCCTTTCTACAGTACATTGTGCTTTAGTGCTGGAAAGGCTGAAGCAATCAGACATGAAAAAATAAATAAAAACAAAAGCACCTGACAGGTTGACGTCCTGCCTCTGGAAATAGGAATATTAGTTATGCAAGGATGTTCTGGGGAGATGGAATTTGTGGCAGCTCGAGTAGAAAAGACTTGGAGCTCTTGGAGATAACAGTCAAGACAGGGGGTCACTGATGAAAACAAATGACGGTCTTCGTTGCGCACAGTCTAGCTGTGACTGGCACAAGGACTCGGCTAAAGGAACAGTCATCGGTCAGGCAGGAGCACAGGCCTGCAAAGGAGCAGAAACGAGACTGGATTCCACCTTCCCTTCCAGTTCACTGTTGAGAGCAATGGCAGGCATCTCTCTGAGAGTAGAACCCCGAGAGCATTCAATCCCATTCCAGGCAGAACTTGGTGAAGTAACCTCAACCTCATGCCTAGTGATGGGCTTTGGAGTCAGCTAGGCCTGGATTCACCGCCTCGCTCTACCACATCTGAGTTCTTCAACACAGAGTTTTAAACCAATTTAAAACGGGTTAAAACTCTGTGTTGGAGGGTACTTGTGCTCAAAGTTAGCCAGCATGTCCCTGCAAAGTGGCATGTAAAGCAAGTGCCAGTTAAATGCATGAAGGGCACGTTCTCTCTTCTCTCACATTTACACACACACAGAAACCAGTGTAACCCACGGGACTCAACTAGGCGTACATCATTTTCCACATTTTTCTAAATCAACACAAATCTTGCTCAGCCCTCACCTATCTGATTGGCAGAGTCAGGAGATACAATCTTGGCTATTCTGAGGGTTGCTGCGTACAATCCCTTGTGATTGCACGTGAAGTTGGACCTTGCACATTCCAGAAATTCTGAGGAGGGGCCTATATCCTCAGACAACCACGCAGCCAAGCCGGTGCGCGTCATCCATTTCAGGCTGGTGGCTCTGCTGGTGGTGATCACGCCACCTCAGGTACCCTTGGCTGCTAGGCCTTCATGTGGCTCCAAGCCGTGGGGCTTTGTGCCTAGTCCACAACGCAGCCCCATAGCCCTCCTCTCCCTCCTTCCTACCTGCAGGGAATGGAAGAAGGTGGGGCTTCTCAGTCCTCCATTATCCCAGTCCTGTCGCCCCAACTCCCATAGGCATTTGTGCCTTTGAAGGCTCTAACTCCTTTCTTATGGATCCATCTACCTTACCCCCCCTCCCCCCAGAGCTAAAACAGAGAAGTTGTCACCTTCTCACAACCATCCTGGTCAGAGGGAGCCCAGATCTTATAACTGAACACTTGCATGAACTTTCTGGGGGGAGAAAGGGAAATTTTACCCTTCTTTTCTCTCTTGTTTTTTATTTTCTTTCTCTCTGTGTTTGTCATTGAGTCCATAACAACAAAAAGGATGAGATACTGAATAGTTTTTCAATAACTCGATACTTTTTAAAATCAGAAAGGCTTTAGCAAGTCCTCTAACAGAGCAAAAGCTGCCTCTAGAGGTTTAATTAATAATCACCTCCCAGTAATTGCTTTGTAGATAGTTTTATTTTTAAGTGACAAAACCAATAGCATAAACATATGATGGTCACATGGCACTTTAAAAACTCTAGAGGCAACAATCTCTTTGAGGTCAAGGCCATAGATTTGAATCCAATTTCATCACTTACCAGTGTGTGATCTTGGGCAAGTTAATTAACCACTTTTGAGCTAAACTGTATCACAAAGGCCATTTGTTTACTTTTCTATTCTCAGGCACAGTGCTTGGTATACAGAAGGCATTCAATAAATGCATTGAGTTAATGAGCAAACTAAGGACACCTAGCACAAACTAAAGGTTCCTTCTGCATCTCTACAATTTTTTTCAATTTGACAACATTTCGTAAATGAAATCATACAGCATCCAACCCTTTAACATTCACTTTTTGCACTTAAGGCGCATGCCCTTAAGACACATCCAAGTTGTTCCATGTATCAATAATTCATTCCTTTTTGTTTCTGGGTAGTGTCCCATGGTAGGGATGTACCACAGTTTAATTCTCACCCATTGAAGAACACTGGGGTTGTTTCCACCTTGGAGTTACTACAAATAAAGCTGCTATAAACACTTGTGTAAAGGACATTTTTGGTGAGCCACATGCTGTGAACATTTTGTGTGAAATAAGTTTATGTGAAAAAAATTGTGCTGTGAAGATTTGTGTGAGCGTAAGTTTTCACTTCTCTGAAATAAACGCCCAGGATTAAGATTCATGAGTCATATAGCAAGTATATGTTTAACTTCTAAGGAATTGCCAGACAGGTATCCAGGGTGGCTATGCCATCTTACATGCCCACCAAGAACATATGAAAGATCCAATTTCTCCACATCCTTACCAGCATTTGTTTATTCAATATGTTTTTTATTTTAGCCATTCTCATAGGTGCGTGGTGGTATCACGTTGTGGTTTTACTTTGCATTTTCCTGATAACTAGTGATTTTTATCATCTTTTGAAGTTCATTTGCCACCTGCATATCTTCTTTAATGAAGTGTCATTTTCTAATTGGATTGTTTCATATTTGTTGAGTTTAAAGGGTTCTTCATTCTGAAAACAACTCTTTTGTTAGATATGTAATTTGCAAATGTTTTTTCCTAGTCCATATTTTATTCTCTTAACCTAACCAAGTCTTTCACTGAGCAAAACTTATTTAATCAAGTCCAATTAGTTTAATTTTTTAATGAATTGTTATTTTAGATCACAAAGATTTCCCCTAGGTTCTCTCCTAAAAGTTTATGGTTTTATATTTTAAATTTATATCTCTGGTTCATTTTGAGTTTATTTTTGTATAAGGTTTGAGGGGTATAGGTCAAGGTTCATTTTATTGGCTACTGATGTCCTGTCCATTTGTTTCTGCCAAGTGAGAGAAGAGCACCAGGTTCTACAGGAGTCCCAGAGGTAAGAGAGCAGGAAGGTGGGATGTCTGAACAGTCCCTTGCAGAAAAGTTATCACCCTTACATGTGTATCTAGAATAAGCTCGATGCTATGGAAACCAAGCATTTCATCAGTGAGTTTTCCTTCTGCAATCCTGTTGTGCAATTAAATACTGTTCATACACGATCCCTGAGGAGACTCCTGCTGCCCCTTGCATCACAGCCTTGAGTGAATTTCTGTTTGAAGCAGGAAATGAACATCGGAAATCCCTGTTGCACATGATAACATATTATTTAAGGGTAGGAAAGGGTGTGTCTTATATGAAGTCTGGTCTCAGAGGTGACAAGGGCCCAAACCAGGAATACCTTCTATAGCTTCTTTGCAAAGAAGAACAATCTTTCATTCAACAAACATATATTAAGTAGCTACAATGTGTCAGGAAGTAGGCAATGGAAGATGTAGTGAACAAAACAGATGTCCCCACCCTCTGGTAATTATATAGGTACACAATACTGTTTGCCAAAAGCTAGTGATGGGATGCTAAGGGAATATATGGCAAGGACATATAAGACTTGGGGAGCCCAGCAATGCTTCCTGAAAGAAGTGACATTGAACTTGAGACCTCACAGGTGACAAGTAGAGAGTTAAGTGGAGTGGAGTGGAGTGAAGTGGGTGGGAATGATAATAAGAAAGAAGAGTCTTCCAGAGGGGAAAGAGTGTGTGCAAACACCCAGACGTAGGAGTGGATGTAGTGGGGTGTGGATCTAAAGCATCCAGTATTATTGGTGTGTAATATCCAAGGGGAAAGGGCAATGGATAAGACTGCCCAGGTCAGACCATAAATGGCCTTGAAAGCCACTGTGGAATTTATGGCTAAAAGAAAGTCATGGCCAAGGAATCCAGCCATTTCATGAGGACACCAGAAATCCACTGGAGGGCTCTGAGCAGGAATGTAACAGATCCATATTTACAGTGTAGAACTTTCTCTGGCAACATGGAGACAGATTGGTGAGAATCTAGGTGACTGGCTAGGGTGTTGGTCAGGAGATTGTTACAAGAGATAATGGGACCAGAATGGGGACAGTGGAGAATGGTTGATGCATCAGCATTGGAGTAGCATCTGTGGCTTACAGGGAGAGAATGAGGTTTTGAGATCACTTTGAGAAATGGGGGACAGAGTTGTGCAGAGAAACAGAAGTGAGTTGAGGATTCAGTTTCTATTGGAACCACTGTGTGGACACTCCTACTGAGGAAGAGCAAGCTTATTCTTTCCCCCTTGAGACAGTTCTGCTTGAGCAGAATTCTGCTTCCCTGTAACTTCCTTGCCTTGGTCCAATTTTGGCCCTGAGGGAGCACACAGAACTAGTCTGCTTACTGTAGTTCACAGCGGCCCTTGACTATTTTAAAGACATGGGTCAAGTTCTTGCAAACTCTTTTCTCCAACTTATAACTAGTTTCTATAATCACATCTCATTTGGCATGGTTCCCACTCCTCCTCTTCCGGTAGTCCTCTACCTCCTATCTTCAATTTAATCACCTGGTGTCAGAAACTTGAATAGAATCCATTCAACCAGAGAACAGCAAGCTTCCCTTTCTGGAGCCTGGTCTTTCCCAGCACCCCTCCACCCAATACTTCTGCCCTTGTCAGGGAAGTTGCCTCCCTTCCCTGAACATTTGAGCCTACATCCCCACAGTGAGATCTGTGGTCACCCTGGGCACTGGGGACAGGACTGGGCCCAGAGCCTCAGGTGGGGAAACAGGTTTGACAAGGCCGTCACTGACTCATCTCTGACAGTAGGCAAGCTGGGAGCACATGACCCAGCCTCAGACAGAAATGGATTTCCTGCCTTTTTTCTGCTGAAAATCACAAAACCAGGAACTATTTTCACTGACTGGTGTGAGGTATGAAGTTTGTAAGGAAAACAGAGGTGACACCATGTGATTAAACTGAAGACAGGAGATAGAGGACTTCCTTATTTGGGAGAGAGGAGAGAGAATGGGTGGTCAGAGAGAATGCGTTTACAGAGGTGATGGGGTCACAGCTATCAGTAGTCCTTGAAGGACAGGGGGATATCAGCTGGTGAGAAAAATAAGGTGTGCTGTGGGATGGAAAAGGTCAGAGTGTCTAAGGTGGGCACAGCAGGGGGAAAAAAAAGAAGATACTGTGGTCAGAGCAGAAACTCTTCATATATGAACATTGAGAAAATATGCAGTAAATGAAGATTGGAACATATTGGGATGCCAGCCACAGAGTTCTGTGGTTTTTAGGCAGATCTGCACTTAATGTGGTTACTGCAGTTATAAAAGGCAAAACAGGTCCCGTAAGAGTAAAGCAAAAAAGTCTGCCTTGGCAACTCACACTTAGGTCACCACAAAGCTCACAGTATTGGCATCTGCTCCAACAGGAAAACCCGCATGCCTGTCAATGACATTCTAAACCCTCCCATTTGGGCTGTGGCACCAGCATGACCAAGCCATGCTTGGCAAATGATGGATCCTGTCTGGCTGTGGGCTGATGGCACTGATGAAACCCATTATTACCTTGAGGAATTGACTGAGTTCCAAGTTCTGAGTTTAGAACTTTGTTTGCCCTATGTTGACCAATCTCCACTGGGATTAAAAGGAGGTAGATGTATCTTTGTAATTAAATACATCATGACAAATTAGCCATTCATTCAAAAATGTGCATGAGCAACTGCTATTTACATTAAATGTATGTGTATTGGATGGGTGGGTGGGTGGGTGGATGGATGGATGGATGGATGGATGGATGGATGGATGGATAAATGAGTGGATGGATGGATGGATGGATGGATGGATGGATGGGGAGACCCAGGACCTGGTTCACAATATTACTTACCATCTGGACATATGAACCAGGATATTTTTAGTTACAAGTGACACAAACCTAACTAAATCTAAGTAGCTTATGAGGGAATAAGATGTGCATTGACTTACATATTTGAAAACTCTTCAAGAGTTTACAAAAGTCCCTTCTTATCTTGCACTTCTGGTTTCTTTTGTGTTAGCTACATCTTTAGATAGTCTTTCCCCTACCCAGTGGCCAGGTGCACAACCAGCAGCTCCAGGCTTTCATTCATCTAGTTTAGCAATCCCCCCCCCAAAAAAAGTGCTTTTCTCCCAAGAGTTCTAGAAAAAGTCCTCAAGATGGTTCTCACTTGCCCAGCTTGGGTCATATTTTCATCCCTGGACAAATCCCATGGCCAGGAGAATGCAACATTCTGATTGGCTGGGCACTCCCACAAAGTCTAGAGGAAATGTTAGTTCCCGCCCTATGGACTAATAGTGAGGACAGGGAGGCATTCCCAGAGGAGAAGAGAATGGATGCTGGGCAGGCAAAAACCTTAGCCATCCTTTCTCTGGGTAACCGTAAGGCACTCTCTTTGCCACTTGGAACCTGATTGTCCTCACTGCACAGGCTTCTTGCGATGTGAAAGCCCTTTGACAAGGTGGGGTTATTCATTTCTCTGGTCATTTATTAGTAGCCATCATGGCTCCTCTGGCTCCTCCTACTACTTAAAGCCCTTCCCAATACATTGGCCTCCAAATTCCTCCCATTTCTGACTTAGGCCATTTAACTTTCATGCCACCCATTGGATGATTAATCACCAAGTATATCTGGAGCAGAAAAGGTGCCTAGACTCTTGCCAGACCCAACAAGAAATACTACAATGAATAAAACCTTCTCTTTCCACATAGAAGACTCCCAATGTAGTTAGTGACAAATCTAGCATTATTTCCTAATTGCTTTGTCTATAAGTCTCATCTCCAAAATAAACTACTGGTTCTTTGTGGGCAAGGCCATGCCTCAGCCTTATGTCATCTTGAGAGTATCAGTCATTTGCAGCTTGGCTTTTTGGCTAAGGTCAAGTGTTGAGAGTATCAATCAAGGGCCTTTGGGGGCCCCATCACTGACATGGCTAAAAGCCCTACCCCATAGGTTCTGACCTTATTCTTTAAGGACCCTCATGCTCCCAGCAGCCAGGACAGTCCTCTTTGTTGCTTCAGATTATGTGCCTTGCTTCCCATACCATCTCATCCTGGGGCCCTCAATCACCACACTGTTGGTACCCTCACCCCCAATGTAACAGTGACTTCCATCTTTGGTTTATGAAGTGATTAGAGCTCTGTGGCCCTGGCTGCCCTTTGCGCCTAGCCATTTCCAAGCCGAGGAGGAAAAGATCTTTCTCTAGCTTGTATCAAACCATCTTGCAAGGCTAGAAGCAGAGTGGCAGCTTTGAGATATGTTCCTTTATTCAACAAATATCTTCTGAGCATCCACCATTCTGTGCCCAGAACATGTGCTGGGGAAAGTGATAAAGAGGCAGGCAGAGTTCTGTCTGTCCTTCAGGAGTTCACAAACCAGCAGGAAAGACTCCCCACCCAACCCTTGGAAAGAAGCTTCTCACACCTCCATAGTGATCCCTTCTATTCATTCACTGGAACATGGATTAAAGGAACCTGGTACAACTGCCCCAAATGGCTTGGTTATGGTTCAGAGGAGTGGAGAGGAAAGGAGAGAAGTGGTGCTCATGATCAGCAACTCAAAATGGTCCTTCTTTGTCATTTGTGAATCATGTCCCTGGACTTAGCACATGGACCCAAACTCATTCTCTCCACTTACTGCTTTAGCAACAAGCTGGAGCATCTTAGTTTTGGCTTCAGGCATCAGGGCTTTCCAGGGAGGTGCCCGTGCTTACACCAATGTACCCCAATCTGCAGTGGGTATATGCTTAAACCCTTTCTTCCCTTACATCCTTCATGTCACTTAACACAGTCCTGTGTGCTAGACACCAGCTCAAAGTACAACTGATGAGTAAGTCTAAAGTGAAATGAAACCAGTCAAATTGAACGGTCTTCTCCTAGGCTCTTCCAGACAGAAGTTGATTTTTAAAAACTGAGGAGCATTTCCTGATCCATCTGCTCTTCACTTGAACTCCTTCTGAAGGTAGGCATTTCCCTGGCATAGGTCTGTTCTTCTCTCTCCTGGGATGAGAAATGACTCCTGGGATCTCAGTCCCCCACCCCCACCTCTTCTTTCTGACATTAAAATCAGTCTGTCTTTCATATCCACACAGGAGGGGGGTGGGGCTCCACTAATGAATGTTTGAAAAACCCTTTGAGATCTTGGATGAAAGGCACCTTATAAAATACAATTAAAAATAACAGGGGTAATTACTAGCTGGGCTATTCCCTGTAGGATAATTAGAGAGTTTTCCTCTGGCAGATTCTGAATTTGCACAGAAACACAAGGGTTCAAACAGTGAAATGGATCTGAGATTTCAGGGGTCACTGTTATGCTTCCTCCATTCAAAGATCCTGTTCTGGAGTCTCTTCTGAAATCTGAGGTGCATTGCATCAGGCTATAGCTAGAAAGGAGTTTCGAGACAATGTGTCCAACCTCCTTGTTTGCAGATAATGCCAGTGAGGTCCAGAGAGGTGATGTGACTGGCTCAAAGTTGCCCAGCAGATGTGAGAGAGCCACAACTCTAGAGGTCCAGCCTCTAGACACCCCAATTTGGGGGCTCCTGTAACCACTCCTAATCAACCCTTTTCAGTCTCTACATACTGGTGACTGTCTATGGTGCAGTAGAAGATTGGAATAAGAGCCAGACAGCTGAATTCAAATCCCAGTTCTGACACTTAAGAAAGACAATGTCTGGCAAGTAAGCCTCATTTCCTTGTGTGTAAAATGGGCATAATAGTACCTGTCTTATAGGTTGCTGGGTGGAACCAGTGAGCAATGCACACCGAGCACCTGGCGTGGAGCATGTGTTCTGTCAAGGCTGCAAGAATGAGTCTTGGCAGTTCGAGGGCTTTGCCTACCATCTGCTTCGTGCAAGGGGCTCAGCCTTCACTGCTACAGCTTCATCCAGAAGGTCGTCCAGAAGGACATCTGGTCTAATTAGCATGTGAAACTTGTATGATTATAGATGTTCAGACTGTACTTAATGAGCCCGTATTATGTGTGGAACACTGCGAAGCTCTCCAGTACTTTAGCTCATTTAGTCAGTATCACATCCCATGAGATGGGCCATGCGAAACTGAGGTTCAGGGAAGTTAGTTAACTTGTCCAAGACCACACAGCTGAAGGGGAGGTAAGCCTGGAAACCATGCTCTCAGCCCCAATGCAGGCTGCCTTCCTTCATGAAAACAAGCATGAACTTCTGAAGCCACCTAAGCATTTTCTGCTGTGACACAGGAGAGGAGGCATGCAGAGGAGTGGGCAGGGACCGGTTGTAGGCTAAGATGATCCCCTGATGCATTTTCGCTTTCAAGGTTGTGAAAATGAAACTCTTTTCCTTCCATAAGGCTTATTTATTCTGAGGGGCTGCACTGATGCAGGAAGTCAAATGATCTCCCCCGAAGAAGGGCAGTCAGTAGCTAGAGCTGAATAATTTGTAATCAAGAACCCTAGATTCAAGTCCTGGATCTGCTCCTTAGAAGCCAATTACCTTTGCTCAAGTCCTTAAGATCTCTGTCTTCAGAGTTTCATGTTCCTGCTTTGTGTGATGGAATGACACATCCCACTTTCCCGCTCATGGGGTCTTCTGAGGATCAAATGGGAATGAACACGGAAGGTACTTTGTCAATTGCCATCTTCTGTAAAAATGTAAATCCTTACTGTCGTTGCTGCTGCTTAGAAGATTTTTCAGTGTAATAAAGAAGGTGGCTGACGTCCCAGGCTGGCGGACTTCAGCAAGACTGACTCAACGCACTTGGCGGGCAGGGGACGGCACACATTCCTTGTCTTCAGACGACAGCTCTGAGTGCTTATAGCTCTGAGCTCAGATTATTTGGCTGGAAGAGGGCATTTTAGGGAATAAGCCCTTTGAAATTCAATTGTAAACGTAATGGGTTCCATTTATTTCGGGTTTTAATTTTTTCCCAACTGAAACCCAAGATGGAAACCTCCTGGGCCACACACCCTTCTTCTGTGTGCGCAGAAGAAACCAGGCCCCTGTGGCGGCCCCCGGGTGAGGCCAGAAGGGAGGAAAGAAGCTTCTCTGAGAGTCGTTAATCACTCATCAATTTCCTCATCAATCAAGACTTTCCCAAATACTTCCTAGAAACTAGAACAACCAGGACTGTATTCTTCTGACTACCCTGCTCAGAATGGCTGACTCTGAGTCATTTTTTTTTT
>PVJC01008947.1:0-47174 GCA_004026665.1 Murina feae | reverse complement strand
GTATCCTAAATGGAAAAGAGTATCAGCACAATTATCTAATGACATTTTTAATCTTACCTATTGTTTCAAATAAAAAACACCTGATGTCTCTCTAATTAGTATTATAATTTTATATTCAAAAAATCTTTGAGAAGGGTCAATTTAATTTCAACAAATTATTGAGCTATATTTACCTTTTATGCTCCAGGGGTGATTTATCTATAAAATATAAAAAAGCATGCAGATAAAAAGAGTATTTTTTTCCTTACATAGTTCCTAATATATTTATACTAATATTTTGGCCTAAACTGGACCAGCTGATCTCAACTAAAGCAAAAATCTTTGTGAATGACTGACAACCTTTGTAGACACAGCTGCAGCATATTATTATGGTTGAATTAATGATTTTTCATTTAATTCTTATTAAAATTATAAATCTATTTGGAGAAAGGGAATTGTTCAAAAAGATAAATCTATGCATTCGGTCATTGATTTAATCAGTATTGTTTTATTTTAATACAGCAGTGATGCATTGATGTCAGCCAGCAAATATGTAGCACCAAACAAAAGCACTTTTCCTGTACAGAGCTTTCAGAACACTCTAACATTAACGTACAGGAACATTCCACTCCATGACTGGGATATGTTTTGAGCAACACGGTAGCAGGTGATTTCTCGTGTGTGGTGATTTCATGGAGAGCACTTACACAAACCTACACAGCAGAGTCTACCATACACCTAAGTTGCATGGTATAGGCTATTGGTCCTTGGGCACAGACCTGTACAGCATGTTATTGTATTGAATACTGTGGGCGATTGTAACACAGTGGTGGTTTTGAATCTAAAAAATACTGTATAAAAGCTTAAAAATTGTACACCTGTAAAGGGCATTTACTATGAATGGAGCTTGCAGGACTGGAGGTTGCTTTGTGTGAGTCAGTGAGCTAGTTGTGAGTGAATGTGGGGATCTAGGACATTGCTGTACATCACTGAAGACTTTGGGGACACTGTAAACTTAGGGTACACTAAATTTAGAAAATACCACAAGATTACATCATGTACAAAAGAAGATGCCATCAAGAGACCTGGTAAATATTAGATGTATGAGGCCGCTGCCAGATTAACATAGTGTACTGTTTTACAGCAAATGATTTTCTACATAGGAAGAAAATACTCCAAAATAATGATAAAAAGTATAGCAAACACATAAACCAATAACATAGTCAATTATTATCGCTACCAAGTGTTAAGTACTATATGTAATTGCATGTACTATCCTATATAATAAAAGCCAAATATGCAAATCGACCAAATGGTGGAACGACCAGTCACTATGATGTGCAATGACCACCAGGGGGCAGATGCTCAACACAGGAGCTGCCCCCAACCACTATATCCCAGGCTGGCCAAGGCCAGTGCCATCAGGGGGGCCCTGATCACCCCACCAGTTACCAACAGATAGGCCCTGATCACCTGTCAGGCCTAGGGACCCTACCTGGGCACAAATTTTGTGCACCGAGCATCTAGTACTTTATATGAGTGGAAGAGTGCTAGGTTTGTTTATACCAGCATCACCACAAACATGATTAATATGTTTCATTATGATGTTAGGTCAGTTACAATATCACTAGGAAATATAAAATTTTCATCACCATTAAAATATTACTAGAGGCCTGGTGCACAAAATTCATGCACAGAGTGGGAGTATGGTGGAGGGGTGGTGTCCCTCAGCCAAACCTGCACCCTTTCCAATCTTGGACCTCTTGAGGGATGTCCGACTGCTCATTTAGGCCCAATCCCACTTGGTTGGGCCTAAACGGGCAGTTGGATATCTGTTTCACAATCCAGGACTGCTGGCTCCCAACCTCTCACCTGCTGATTTCCCCTAACCACTCCCCTGCCAGCCTGATCAACACCTAACTGCTCTGATTGCCCCTAACTGCCCTCCCCCTGCCAGGATGATCCCCCCACTCTGTCCTCCCCTGCAGGCCTGGGTCCCTCCCAACTGCTCTCAACTGAAGGCCTGGGTCCCCCCCCCAACTGCCCTCCTCTGCCAGCCTAGTTCCCCCCAACTGACCTCCCCTGCAGACCTGGGTCACCCCAACTGTCCTCCCTGCAAGCCTGGGTCCTCCTCAGCTACCCTCCCCTGCTGGCCTGGGTCCATCCCAACTGTCCTCCCCTGCAGGCCTGGTCCCCTCCCCCCCCCAACTTCCCTCCCCTGCAGGTCTGGGTCCCTCCCAAATTCCCTCCCTTGCTGGCCATCTTGTGGTGGCCATCTTTGACCATATGGAGGAAGCCATCTTTGACCACATGGGGGAAGCCATCTTGTGATGGTCAATTTGCATATTACTCTTTTATTAGATAGGATGAGGGGGAAAAACCAAGATGGCGGCATAGGTAAACATCTGAAATTGGTGCCTCACACAATCATTTCAAAACCACAATGAAAAGAAAAAACAGACACAACCCAAAATCACAGGAGGCTGGCTGAGTAGAAATTCTACAACTAGAAAGAGAAAAGCACAGTGAGACTCAGAGGAGGTGCGTAAGTATAGTGCAGGGGTACAGAGGGAGTCACAAGCTCCCGATGGCTCTGAACTCTAGTTCTGGGTAAGTTTCTGGGGACACAGATTCATACGGGGAGAAATGACTATTTGGCATTGGGAGGAACTCCGAAGCAACTTTCTCTTGGCGGTGCTTGCAGCGGTTACCGCGGAACACTGAGATGAGACCCGGTGCTTCTTAGGGCAGGTTAAGAATCAGCCATAGCTGTTTGCTCCACCCTGTTGATTCCCCAAGACCCCGCCCCATCCAAGCTGTAAGCAGAGGCTTTTGCATATAAAAGGCTGGGTAGCCTCAGGCAGAGACTAAATTAGCAACTCCTTAGAAATCTAAGAGACTGTGTACCCAGTGGTCAGAGTGAGACCATCCAGATTACAACTCCTCAGATCCATAAGGGACACACTCAGGGGGCAGACTCAGTGAGCACCAAAGCCCCACTGAAGCAAGTATTGCCCCATAAGGATGTCTCCAGCACAGAAGTTCTCCCACAGTAGACAAATGATTCTCATAGCCAAGTGACCTGGAGGTCAATTGCTCCCAGTGACCCCAACAAAAATAAAGGCCTAACTACAACAAGACTGTGTACAAAACCCCCAAAGGGGTGCATCAAGAGTATCCACCTCAGGTAATTTGGGAGGCTGAGTCACTGGGCTCTATAGGACACCTAGCACAGAAAGCCAATCTATCAATGCAGGGAAGCAGCCAAAATGCAGGGGCAAAAGAAACAGGTCACAAATGACAGAAATGGAGGAAAGAAAACTACTGGATATAGAGTTCAAAACCATGGTTATAAGGTTTTTCAAGAATTTTCTAGAAACTGCTGATAAATTTAGTGAGACCCTCAAGGCTATGAAAAAGGACTAGCTAGAAATTAAGCATACACTGACTTAAATAAAGAATAATTTACAGAGATCCAACAGCAGACTAGAGGATCACAAGAATCAAGTCAAAGATTTGAAATATGAAGAAGCAAAAAACATCCAACTGGAAAAGAAAAAAGAAAAAAAGAATCCAAAAATATGAAGATAATGAAGTTGTGACAACTTCAAGCATACCAACATCAGAATTATAGGGGTGCCAGAAAAAGAGAGAGAGCAAGATATTGAAAACCTACTTGAAGAATAATGACAGAAAACGTCCCCTACCTGGTGAAAGAAATAGACTTTCAAGTCCAGGAAGCACAGAGAATCCCAAACAAAAGGAATCCAAGGAGGACCACACCAAGACACATCATAATTAAAATGCCAAGGGCAAAAGACAAAGAGAGAATCTTAAAAGCAGCAAGAGAAAAGCAGTTAGTTACCTACAAGGGAGCCCATATGACTGTCAGCTGATTTCTCAACAGAAACTTTGCAGGCCAGAAGGGAGTGGCAAGAAATATTCAAAGTGATGAATAGTAAGAACCTACAACCAAGATTACTTTACCCTGAAAAGCTATTATTCAGAATTGAAGGTCAGATAAAGAGCTTCACAGACAAGAAAAAGCTAAAGGAGTTCATCACCACCAAACCAGTATTATATGAAATGCTGAAAAGTACCTTTTGAGAAGAGGAAGAAGAAAAAGTAAAGATAAAAATTATGAACAACAAATACATATCTATCAACAAGTGAATCTAAAAATAAAGTGAATAAAAAATCTGATGAACAGAATAAACTAGTGAATAGAATAGAATCAGGGGCATAGAAAGGGAGTGGACTGACAATTCTCAGGAGGAAAGGAGTGTTGGAGGTGCGGAAGATATTGGACAAAAATTGTACACCTATGGATGAGGACAGTGTGGGGGTTAAGAGCAGAGGTTGGGGTGGGAACTGGGAGGAGGGGAGCTATGGGGGCATGAAGAGGAACAACTGTAATAATATGAACAATAAATATTTTTTAAAAATTAAAAAAATAAATTATGGGAACTCTGTTTTCTGTATGTAGTTCTTCATTGACCAAAACATCCTTATGATATAAACCCAGTTTGGCTGCCTCTGCTTTGAAAGCTGTACTCGAGAGAGGGGTGCTGGTATAAGGAACGGTGGTTTATTCAAGAGCTGGCAGCTTGAGAATATGGCAGACTTTTGTCACAGAGACCATGTTTTATTTTTAATTTTTTTTATGGAGAGAAAGAGGAATGGGGAGAGAGAGAGAGGGAAGGAGGGAGGGGGAGAGAGAGAGAGACAGAGAGAGAGAGAGAGAGAGAGAGAGAGAGAGAGAAACATCCATTTTCCCCACTTATTTATGCATTCATTGTTTTTTTTCTTGTATGTGTCCTGATTGGGGATTGAATCTGCAACCTTGGAAGTCAGGACTATGCTCTAACCAAATGAGATACCTGGCCAGGGCTATGAGTACCATCTTAACACCTCAGCCCAAGCAGCGGATTTAATAAGAAGGGAGAGAGAAAACAGAACGAAGATGGTCAAGGAGAAGAGGTTGAAAAGTTCTCCATATTCAGACCAGCACAGCCTATTCTGATAAAGGCCTCAATACCCGTCGGGTTTGTGTCATTCTGGTTTTCATCATCCAGATGTTACCATCGAAGTTCAGCAAATCATCTGGAGCCAGAATATCTGGTGGTTGAAGTCAGCATCCTTTCAGCTCCTAGAATTCTTATAGAAACGTGCTGTTTACCGATGAGTTACATAGTAGTCATAGAACTCATCATTTACAGAAAAATTGTCAAAAGAGTGGTGATGCAGTCTGTTACTGTAATTAAGCATCACCAGAGTGCTCATGGAATGAAGACAACCCCCCCCCCCCCGCCCCGGTTCCCAGCGTTAGAATGTTCTCTGCAGTAGCTGGAGAAGAGACCGAGCACCTGCACTTTCACAAATGCCCCAAGATGATGGTTTTTGGAATTGCATTTACAGAAACGTGGTTTGTGAAACCCAGTGAAATGAAAGAAAACTGCTTCATTTATCAAAAACTAAAGAAGGACCTCTTTCATTATTGAAACTGATGCCAAATTGTCCCAAGCTAAGCAACTCTGAAACCTATCATTTTTGAATAATTCCATTTGAAAGTGTTTATTACTTTGCAGTTCCAAATACAAATATTGAATTTCATAGATCTGTGAAAAATTGCTAATTGTAGAATAGTATTTATGTAAATAAGATATTTAAGTCCATTTAAAGTATAGGATTTTAAAGAAATTGATCTTTGTTGTTGAAAGTAATAGTAAATAGAGAGTTTTTAAATGAGATTTTAAAAATAGATGGACCTTTTATAAATGTTCAATAAGTGTGTTCGTACATAAAATTTATGTATAATATATAATGTTGACTCTCATAATGCCTTCTCATAGTTCCCTGCTCAGAAAGATATTAATGAAAAATACATTTCCAATATATAATCTTAGGAGTAAGCAATCCTTACAAAGGTCATATTGGCAATATTTAATTAGATGGAACAATCTGATTATTTCTTTATTTCCTAAACTGGGGATTGGTTAAAATGAACTAGAGAAGTTTATTCTTCAGTTTTTATTTATGTTCTAATGCTTAGGACTCATATTCCCATATAAGCTATTATGAACTTCTCTACATTCAAAGATAATGATAAATAACAGAAAAATAGCATTAAAAATGTCAGATCTGATCTTTTGTTTTCTATCATTTCTAGTCTTGTCTCCTTTCTACTCTCACTTCTGCCAGCCTCATAGCTCACCTAAATTTTTATTCTTTTGAACCTTGCATCACCATGCAAATAGCATGTGTAAGATGAAGAACCTAGGAACTGAGTTGTACTATCCACTGTGACAGAATCTGTCCCCCAACAGCCTACTCACAGAGCTATAGTGAGAAACAGAGGCCTATTAAGGTCACCGGAGCACCAGACCATCTTGCAGGTACTTGAATGATAATCAATTGCTGCTTTAAAACCCAGAGTTCTATGTTAGTTATGCAGCAATAGCCTACATATACAGGGAAGGGGTATTGACACCAGAAGTAGAGTTGACACAGAGGAGATGACACTGGGGACACAAAGAAAGAGTAATCAAAAGAAAAGAATATGAAAAAAGAGAAAAAAGAAAAGAGAAGAGAAAAGGAAAGAAAAAGATATGAGAAGAAAGAAATAGATTTTTAGTTTAAGCAATGATGGTTTTTTTTAAAAAATTATGAATAAGCTATAGAGATCCAAAACTTTTATCCAAACACTTATGACCAGATGTGTATGGAGCATAGAATTTCTCAGATCTTATAAAGTTACTAGGAGCCCGGTGCACAAAAATCTGTGCACTTGGGTGGGTCCCTCAGCCCAGCCTGTGCCCTCTCACAGTCTGGGACCTCTCAGGGGATGTCCACCTGCTGGCAAGCCTGCCAGTCTGGGTGAGGGGCTGATGGCTGTTTGCAGGCTGGCCAAGCCCCCCAGTGACCCAATGTCCCAGCGAAGCTGGCTGGAATCAGGTTTCTGGGGTTTATTTATCTTCTATATTTGAAACTTTATTACCTTGAGTGGAGGCTTAGGTAGGCAATAAAGCCTCCTGTTTGCTTCAGCTCTGTGGCTTCTATAATTGAAACATTGTTGCCTTGAGCAGAGGCCCAGCTGGCCTAGACAGGCAGTTTCCTCCATTGCTGATACAATGGAAGGCTCCTGTTTGCTCTAGCTCTTTGGCTGCTGGCTGCCATCTTGGCTGGGTTAATTTGCATACAGCCGCTCTTATTTGTTGGTGAGCCTGACTTGGCTGGTGGGCATGGCTTAGGTGTAATGGAGTGAGGGTCAATTTGCATATTACTCTTTTATTAGATTAGAGTGTATATATGGTGTATTTTGCAGCATTCATGCACAAGTTCTAGGACAATGCCTCACAATATATTTTTCTGTAATAAAACAATCTTTATATTATATTTATATTAAGTACAACAAGTAAAGGCTATAAAATTTTATGTCACTTCACTTCAGATTTTGTTTCCAAAAGAGTTATTAAAATATTTCTGTTTTTAGAGTTTTTATGGATTTCAAAACTATGGGTAATGTCAACAATGCATAGAATTATAAGAGTATGAAAAAGTAGAAAAATCACTGAATTGAATGTTAAGACTAAAATCCAGTGAGACTACCAGCTAAAGTAAAAAATAAAAATAACTAAGAAATAGATATATATTCAGCGAATACTTCAAGCTGTTGAATAAATATTTAAGAAAAGATTCTCATGCCCTAGCCATCTTGGCTCAGTGGATAGAGGTTTGGTCTGTGGATTGAAGGGTCCAGGTTTGATTCCAGTCAAGGACACATGCCCGGGTTGCAGGCTCAATCCTCAGTAGAGGGCATGCAAGAGGCAGCCAGTTAATGATTCTCTCTCATCATTGATGTTCCTATCTCTCTCTCCCTATCCCTTCCTCTCTAAAATCAATAAAAAATATATATATATATATATTTTTTTTTTAAAAAAGGATACTCACCCTCTCCTCTGTCAGTAGGAATTACTCTCTGCCCCAATTCACACTCCTTGTGTTATCATTATTGTTAAGAATTAGATGGAAAAGGTAAATGACTACCTCTTTTCTGCCCACAATAAAATAGGTCTGCAAAGCCTGAGCAGAGTGTTGTGTTGGGCATGGAAGGTAGTTTGGAAGGCTAGCCTGAGTAATTTTTCTCTAAACTCAATCCTTTGGACACAGTCCTCGAGTGGTTTTTCAGCATGTTTAAAGGAGTATCTAGTTCTTCAAAGACACACAAGTGTCATTATCTCCAGAAAGATAACTAGAGCTGGCAGAAAACACAGACTTCTGTGGAAACTGAAGGTTCACAATAAAGACTCTTATTCCAGCCTAAGTCAAATGCATCTGATAATTTAACAGCATGTTATAGGCTTAATTCACATCTTCATTGGTGATTTGTAAGCCAACAAGAGTTGTTCAGAACTAGTTTCTAGGCCTATATTTCATAAATAATGTTTTTTAAATCCTGTAGATTTAATTTCTATATTATAAAATGCCATTATCACTACTATTATTCAAGTTTTTAGAAGATTAAAAATTCTATAGAATTATTTTGGAGTGGCATTAAATGGAATAACACATAATATTAGAAATCTTCAGGAGCTATAAGTAGTAACTTTTTCAGTAAATAAATGAATGTGGAGAATTATGTCTCATCTTACTGTTATTTATTTATTGGTTTAATAATGACATGTTTATTGACCAGATAAATGAATAAAGAGTATGTTTTAACCATCTACCAATATCAAACAATTGAAAATGTTTTCTTTACTATTTAAACAAGCTATGTGTATTTGAATGTCCATGCATTTCTATTCCTAATTTTCAGTTTGGTTCTTCAATATTTTTTGTTGATATGGTGGGATTGTGACATTTTTTTTATTAGTAAAATTTCTATGGAAACCGAGAGAAAATTTTCAGTCCATAATTAGTGTCTATTATTTTCTTTTCATAAAAGTAGTGTGAACACTTAAACCTGTGTTATATTTTTATGCATGCCTGGCTTCAATACAATGCTTTCCTGCAATTTAGTTCCATGTACAATTCTGTTTTTAAAGCATCTGCTTTTTGAGTTATAATTGACAAACAAAAAAATTGTATATATATTATGTATACAACTTAATGAATTTAGGTATAATTATATTCCCATAAAACAAATATAATAATCAGTGCTATAAACATTTCCATCACCTACAAAAGTTTCTGCCTTCTTCTTCTATATTTTATTTTATTGTGATAAAAACACAATGTAAGTTCTACCCTCTTAGTAGATTTGTAAGTATAAAATATAATATTGTTAACTATATGCATTATGCTGTATAGATTTGTAGAACTTATTCATCTGTGTTCAGTGTTTTTTTATCATGTTTAGTCAGAGTTCTGAGTATATTAAAATCCAGAATAAATGTGATATCAGGTACAATTCTCACATATTAAATTACTAAAAACACATCTTATATTAAAATGTAAACATTGTATATTGACCCTTATAAAGCTAGCTATTCTTGTGTATTACTATTTCCCCCAAAGTTATTAATGAATGAAGAGGATACCTCTTTATTTATTTATTTATTTATTTATTTATTTATTTGGAAAAGTTTGAGCCTGTCTTGGGATTCTTTTAGAATACAAAGCCCTTTAATCAGTTAGCCATCCTGATGTGGTTTTATGACTGTCATTTTGGAGAAATGAAACATACTCTAGCGTGGAGAGCAGCTACAGTGTTTGGACAGGTTCAAACTTCGGACTAATGAGAGGGCACAGCCCTCTCACTGCCACCTGCAAGTCCCAGCTTGGAAGGCAGAGCCCTCCCAGCACAATTACAGCCAATAGCTATAGTTGCGAGCTTGACCCTATGGTCTGAACACGTGGCCCCACGTATCTGAATGATGTGGGCTTGATAGAGTTCAGGTGCATGTAATTGAGTAGGCTGGAAACGCATGAGAATGTTGTAAACATCTTGACCACGCCTTTACTTTACCTCCTGGACTCTGGCTATAAAGACTGAGCGTGCAGGCTGTGGCACTGTCTCTCCATCAGAGAGGACAGTGTCCCACCCACACCCAATTTCTTCTCTTGTCTGTCTTTTCTAAATCCTTCACCGTCCCCTCTCAGGGTCACTGAACCTGACTGAGCTGGCGTGGCACATAAGGTGCCCTGTGGCTGAGTATGCCATGGCCGTGCCAGCTCGCCACACTCTAGGAGTCTGTTAAAATGATTCTAGTTTAGAATAACAGCAAACAAAACAAAAGATATATTCATTAGGTTGTGAAAGGGTAAGAAAAAATTTAACGTTTGTTGGAAACTAATTATATGGAAAATGAATCATTCAAGATAGCAAGTACTGAAATATGACAATCCTGATTTTTGAAATTCAAAGATAGACTTTCTAAAGAGTTAGAAAATATTAAAGGGTGGCAATTATAAGCCAAAGGAAAAATAAATTAAGACTTATCTGCAGCGTTTTATCTAACTTTGCAGCTGAGCAAAAGAACAAAATAGGAATTATGGAAAAAATACATTATTAAGAACATCTAAAGACTGCATAATATTCTTAAAGACATAAAATTTTATCCTAAAAAAAAAACATTTTTCTTTTCAATGTGATTTTTAAAGTCAGGTGGATATTTCCATTAAAGATATGAAAATGAACTTTTCCATTGAGAACAGAACTTTTCTAAGAGATATCAAAACTGTATTTTGCATTTCATCATATATGATTATAACCCATTGATACTCATGAAGTAACATTACATGTTGACCTAACTGAAGCTCCTTCCTGATCAGTAAATAATGGGAACAGCAGAGAGCTCATCTGGTTGCCCTACTCCGGCTTGTGAGCCTGAAGTAGCCCTTGTGCTCTTCCCACTGTAGCAACCCAGTGCAGGCAGCATGGCTTATTGGAAGGAGTAGGCTAGAATTCCTCCCTTTCAGGAAAGCTGACCTTCTAAACCACTTTGAAGTAGATTAGGGTTTGCGAAAGAAGCGTCAAGACAGCCTTATCCGTGAGTTATTTGTGACTTACTAGTGCTGCTAAATCATAATTTATAAGAAGATAAAGTATGGTTTTGTACAAATTTGAAATTAGTATGTGTCAAATGTTTAACTTGTTAGTGTGGAAACAAGTAAGATGTGAAAACAAGTTCAAAGAAGATAAAATTAGTTTATATCTTATAAGGAAATACAATTCAACAATTTGGATTATATTTTCTACAGGGTAGGAGTCAATTGTATCTTTACTTAAAAAAGATTATTCAACCTGCTATGGATAAGAATTATTTGCATTTCTACCCACCTTCTGTATTTGAATTTACACTTCTAAATAACGTGTTCAGTAGAAGGGCAAAAAACCGATGCTTGAAGGTCAGCTACACAATGTCTAGAACTGCAGTGAAGAAGAAAGGTATCCTAATAACCTTAATTGCTCATTTACATGTTTTGGAAAACTTTCCCTGAGCATCTTCTGGTTGTCTCCTAGGCTGAGGTTTTCTTGATCAGATAATTCCCGTCTGACTACCTACATGCTGCTTCATTCACAAAATCAATAATCAACTAATTATAACATTATTCTAGAATTTCCCTCTTCAAAATTTTAATGCACAGAATTAAAATATTGGTTCACAGTTTTGCTTTTACCTCAAATACACTGTGTATCTTAAATGTAAATGAAAACTTATTTTCAAAAAAATATATATACTTCCAAACAAATTAAACATCTTTGGAGAATAACCTTAGATAAATTCAAACATTTTCAAATACAGAACTGGAATTGAAAATGCCAATTTTAGCAATCTGCAGCTGCAACACATAAGTAAGGACCAGAATTGACTGGGCAACTCAAAAAGTGAACAGGAACATCATAATACTCAAAACCGTGCCTAGAATTAATAGAAAATAAAGGTGTGCTTTTCAAACGCTAAGCACTTATTGACTGCATATATTGGTTGGTACAAATTTGGTCTTGATGGTTATTTGGAGAGATAAAGGTATGAATGCTCTGGGAAAATACAGAGATGTAGAAGTGAATATGCTTCACTCATGATTAACAGTTTTTTGGTGGTGTTGTTTTTTTTGGGGGGGGGGGGGGGGGGAGACAGTAGGAGGTTAGTTCAGCCCTAAGTCTCAATAACTAGAAGCCTAAAGATCTTTAGAGATAAAACATATAAAAACATGCTCTGTTGGCACTGTTGTTTCAACACGAGTGGCAAAAGGAATGAAAAGAATTTGTGTGAGGGGCAAGCATTTCGCTGTATAAACAGAGAGCGGGAGCAGAAGCAAAAGAAAAAAATAAGAGTCAGGGAGGCACAGATCAATAGAATGCATAGAATAGTTACCAAATCAGAATGAAGCCTGTAGTCTATACCACCCTAGGCTGGAGCCCTTTCATAACCTCTCTAACTTCTGAGAATTCTCTAACTTTGTATCTTATCCATAACCTATTTAGCTATAGTGATTCAAAATAAAATCCTTTACTTCTAGAGTGAAATAGAGAGATGAAGAATTTGAGTGTCTCTCTTTAGTTGTCTTTAGGTTGGACAGTAAACATGGTGGAGAGTCAAGTAGGGGAATATATATCTATACTAATAAAATAGTAATGAGCTAATTAAACCAGGAGACCTTCTGAGACCTTCTGGACAAAGCTGGAGGCTTGGCTGGCCTGCAAACAGCCCCCAAATGGCCCTAAGGCCATGCCTCCCAATGGGGATCCTCACCCTGATGGGGGCATGGCCAGCCTGCATATGGCCATCAGCCCCTCGCCTAGGCTGGCCATGCCCCTTAGTGGGGACCCTCACCCCAATGGGGGCATGACCAGCCAGAAAACAACCATCAGCCCCTCTCCCAGGCTGGCCACACTCCCCAGCAGGGGCCCACACCCAGATGGGGGCCTGGCCAGCCAGGCTGACACCACCCCAGTGGGGGCCCCTACCCAGATGGGGCCGCAGCCAGCCTGCAAACAACCCCAAGCCCCTCTCTCAGGCTGGCCCTGTCCCACAAGGGGGCCCCAACCTGATTCAGGACCCCCTTCAAGGCAGACCAGCCAGATCCAACCTGTGCACCAGGCCTCTATCTATACTAATAAAAGGATAATATGCTAATTACACTGGGAGACCTTCCAGACATCTTTCCAGACAAAACCATGGTGGCAGGGCCAAGGCAGAGGCAGTTAGGGGGTGATAAGACCAGTTGGGGGCAAGCCGGCAGGCAGAGTGGTTAGGAGCGATCAGGAAGGCAGGCAGTTGAGCAGTTAGGAGCCAGCAGTCCCGGATTGTGAGAGGGATGTCTGACTGCCTGTTTAAATTGGCAGTCAGACATCCCCTTGAGGGGTCTCAGATTGGAGTGGGCGCAGGTCAGGCTGAGGGACACATCCCTGTACATAAATTTTGTGCTGTGCCACTACCACTAGTATATACATACTAGGGGCCTGGTGCACAAAAATTTGTGCCCTCACGGGGATCCCTCTGCACAGCCTGTGCCCTCTCACAGTCTGGGACCCCTCAGGGGATGTCCACCTGCTGGTGTGCCTGGCCAGCCTGGGTGAGGAGCTAATGGCTGTTTGCAGGCTGGCCAAGCCCCCCAGTGGGGACCCTCACCACATTAGGGTGTGGCCAGCCTGGGTTGAGGGGCTGAGGGCTATTTGCAGGCTGGCCAAGCCCCCAGTGGGGACCCTTACCCAATGGGGGTGTGGCCAGCCTGGGTGAGAGGTTGAGGGCCATTTTCAGGCTGCCCACAGCTTCCATTGACCCAACGTCCCAGAGAGGCTGGCTGAAATCAGGTTTCTGAGATTTATTTATCTTCTATAATTGAAACATTGTTGCCTTGAGCAGAGGCCCAGCCGGCCTAGGCAGGCAGTTTCCTCCATCGCTGGTACAATGGAAGCCTCCTGTTTGCTCTAGCTCTGTGGCTGCCGGCTGCCATATTGGCTGGGTTAATTTGCATACAACCATTCTGATTGGCTGTGGGCATGGCTTGGCTGGTGGGCATGGCTTAGGTGTAACAGAGTGAGGGTCAATTTGCATATTACTCTCTTATTAGATTTAATATCTTAAAAAGCTAAAAAGCTTATGGCAAATTAAAATGCATAAATGACAAATGCCCTCTGTTGGTTAATAAAAATAAACCATAACATGCCCATCCAGCATGACTCAGTGGTTGAGTGTCAACCTATGAACTAGGATGTCACAATCTGATTCCCAGTCAGGGCACATGCTGGGTTATGAGCTAGATCCCCAGTGTGTGGTGTGCAGGAGGCAGCCAATCAATGGTTCTCTCTCATCATTGATGCTTCTATCTCTCTATTCCTCTCCCTTCCTCTCTAAAACCAATAAAGATATATTTTTAAAAAGATACCATTACATTAAAGCCCACATATTTTAAATATTCTATGTTGACCAATTCATTATTTTGATCAATTTGCTTTCAACCAAATTGCTTTCTACAGGATGGTTGCAATTGAGTTATTTGAGCCATTTTATAATGAGAGAGAGAGAGAGAGAGAGAGAGAGAGAGAGAGAGAGAGAGAGAGAGAGAGAAGTGGGGAGAGCAGGAGAGATATCCATGGGCTTGAAAAAAAAGTTGGAATTCAGTAACAGAAAAACCAGAGTATTTTTGACATGGCACACAGTAGATACAGGCTCAGGTACATTTGAAGAGGGAGGAAAAGAGGGAGATTGTCAAAACCTGTGCACTTTGGGTGGTGGGGTTAGGTTATAAGAATTATAAAAATGTTCATAATATTACATGTGTGCTGCTGATAAATTGATAGCTTTAAACCTCAGTTGAATAAATCATGTTTTTTTTTCTTCTTCTGTTCTGTCTGTTTTTTACTAGTCAGTCCTTACAACCACTTTCTTTGCTCTTAGCTCCTCACAGCAGATAATCTTAAGGAAAAGTTCCCTAAGAGGAAAAACGGAGTTGTGAAATAGCTTATTTGCAATCTTGCCAACATCACTTTCCCGCTAAATTACCTCGTCTCTTCTGCACAAACCAAGTTTGTAGAAAGCAAGTTGGTTGAAAACAAATTGGTCAAAATAGCATACTCAAAATATGTAGATTTTCATGTAAAAATATCTTTTACACAATAGAGGACACTGTGTATTTTAATTTGCCATAAGTTTTTTAAACCATTTCTAATATATTCAAATTTATGTTATTAAAAAAGTGATGGATTTTAGTCAGTTATATCTATTCATTATCAATACTACTTTCACATGTGTTGTTTTGAAAACAAGTTGTAGAAATTAATGTTCTAATCATAAAAATTTGTTTAAATAAATGTTGAGCAACCCATGGCATAACAACATTATAAAATAAAAATGACATACATAGTGACTACATAATTATGAATTTTTGTTTCATATAATCCTATGAGGCCTGGTTCTTATTTGACCATGGCTATACTCTTAAAATTATATTAAGATATTTGAACAGTTTTAAATTAACATAATTTAATTTTTATATAATTATTTGCAGTTATATTGGATTTCTATTGTTGAGAAAATGCATCAAAGACTTGGAAATAGGTAAAATGTAAAAAACATGCCAGATTTATAAATATATAATATTTCTAAGTTGAAATTTAAAATATTTGGAATAAACTAAGTTTTTGTGTTTTAATATTTAATGGATATTCATTTATTAAGCTGAAATAACACTGGAATGGTATTTTCTAAATCCAAATTCACACTTTAGGGCATTAAAAATAAAACTCATATAGATACATTCCCATACTTTTTTTTTTCTAACAGAATATTGAGAGAAATGGGAACTTTTTTTCAGGGGAAGCAACTAATATCTATTCAGTGAATTCAGAATGATTGATTGCTTTTGCCTGCTGATTATTAATAAGGTTACAAAAATAGTTCCTACAATTCTAGGAGGAAACACTAACATGTTTTTAAAAATTGGACTAGAAAATGCTTTTATTGCAATAAAATATGCATAACATAAAGGTTACCATTTTCACTTTTTGAGTGCACAATTCAGTCTCATTAAATCTTTTTACATCTCCACTATCCATCTCCAGAAAAATGTCAACATCCCAAAACAAAACTCTGTACCACTTAAACAATGACTTCCCATCCCCTCCTCCCCTCAGGCTCTGGTAACCTCTATCGTACTTTCTGTCTCTACGTATTTGACTATTCTTGGTATCTCAGATGGGTGGGTGGATGGGAAGAGATCAACCAAGTAACTTAAATGCATATATGTGTAACCCATGGACACCGAAAATCATGTGGTGAAGACCTGGAAGGGGGGGGGGTGCAGGCCGACTAGAAGGGCTCAATGGGGAAAAGAGGGGGACCATTTGCAATATCTTCAAAAATAGAGATAAATTTTAAAAATAAATAATATTTTTAGAAGTAATAAGTGGATTCAAACAACGTTATTTTGTTATCTGCCTTGTTTCAGTTCTCATAATGTTTTCAAGGTTTATCCATATTGTAGCATGTACCATAAATTCACTCCTTTTTAAAGCTAAATATTTCATTGTATGGCTACACATTGGTTTGTCCATTTATCTGATGATGGATATTAGGGTTGTTTTTACATAAAATGAATAAACAAGGTGCACAAATTCATGCACCTTGAAAGGAACTGTGGGCCACAAGGCTGCGGTAGGTACAGGGGCAGGTCTTGGCCCATCCTCTGCCCCTGCCTGGCCCCTCCCACCACAGCCCCTGGTCCCCTGTCTGCTGGCAGTCCAGCTTCTGCTGTCACTCCCACATGCTGATGGCGCCAGCCCTGCTCACACCAGCTGACACCATGGAGCGACTGGGACTGGTGCCATCAGGGTAGGAGCAGTAATTTCTGCTCTGATCCTCCCTCAGGAGCAGGGGGAATTGAAGAAGCTCTCAGGAGTGATCAGGGCCAGCAACTGCATCTCGCACCCCCTGATGGTGCTGAGGGATCAGGACCGGTGCTGGATGTCGGCAAGGGTGCAAGCAGTGGCACCAGATGCAGGTGGGAGCAAGGTTGGTGCTGGCAGCAGGTGTGATCGCTGGGAAGGACTATGGTGTGTGGGAGCAATGAATTTTCAGTAATCACCAGAGGCTTGCCCTGGTAACAGTGACTGGTACCCTGCCTTGGTCTGGAGCCCCTGCTCACTTGCTCCACCATTCCACTGCAACCAATGCTCACCATATTCCTCACACACGGTGGTCAGTGCATGTCATAGCAACCGGTTGTTCAGTTGTTCCGGTTGTTTTGCCATTTATTCTATTTGCGTATTAGCCTTTTATTATATTGGATGTGCCTCAACAGAGGGTGCTCTATTATTTCCAATATTCTATGGTCGTGACCAATTATCTAATATAATAAAAGAGTAATATGCAAATTGACTGTTACCTGAGACACCTAAGCCATGCCCACCAGCCAAGCCACGCCTCCCAGCCAATCAGAGCGGCTGTATGCAAATTAACCCAGCCAAGATGGAGGCTGGCAGGGTGGCTCTGCACTGGGAGCCTCTGCGGCCGGCATAGCTGTGCCAGGTGTGTCAGCTCAGTTGGGGAGGGGGGGTCCGGACTGGGGCCTCCTTGGGGCATCCAGGAGCGCCCGTCCCAGGTCCACTGCCTGGCTCCGTCCCCTGGGGGCCTCCACCAGGTGTGTGGGACAGTGGGTTCTCCATGGGGCTTGCAGGAGCAGCCATCCTGGGTCCACTGCCTTGCTCCGCCCCGGGGGCCTCCTCAGGGGTGTGTGGGAGCACCCGTACAGGGTCCCCTACCTTCATCCGCCCCCCAGACGCCTCCACAGGGCATACGGGAGCATCTGCTGCACAGTGCAGAGCATCCGAAGCCAGTCCGCTGCTCGGCTCCACCCCGGGTGTGTTTGCTCAGCAGCAGGGCCCCACCGAGGGATCCTGCACCAGCGTCCGCCCCTGGCTCGCCACCCAGCTCTGTGCCAGGTGTGTCCCCTCAGTGGTGTGGGCCCACCAGGCATGTGCGATCATGGGCCCTCCAGTGGGAAACGTCCACGCCTGCACTCACCAGCCCTCCCACCCCCCAGTGCATGAACACTGAAGGGGCTGTGGGAAGCCTGAAAATGGCCCTCAGCCCCTCACTCAGGCTGGCCAGGCATGCCAGTGGGTGGACATCCCCCCCTGAGTTGTCCCAGACTGCAAGAGGGCACAGGCCGGGCTGAGGGACCCTCACCCCCCGAATGCACAAATTTTTGTGCACCAGGCCCCTAGTGTATTTTATAAGGGCCAAACTCCATGACCTTATGTGATTCCTCTTCCCTTCCACACCACCCTTTGATATTCTCTCTCTCTCTCTCTCTCTCTCTCTCTCTCTCTCTCTCTCTCTCTCTCTCCCCTTATTCCCAGGATTAATTGCTGACTCTTATTCCTCTCAGACACCAGAATTTGATGATATTCTTCAGGTTCTGTTTTGTTAGTTTTCTCATCTCTCTTTTCATGATCTGCCTGAGGATCTAATCCCATAGTCTTAATCATGATCTTCACACTGAAGTTTATATAGTCTTTTCTGAGAATTTAAACTGTAATTGATCATTCACCTATTTATTCGTTATATATACTAATTTTAAAAGGATTCACTAAGCATCCTTTTTAACTGCATTTCTTTAATATTTCCAGCCTGATGTCCCCAAGAAACTTAAACTCGATGTGTCCCATTGGGACCTTCTTCTCTCTACTTTAATCCAGTCCCCTTTCAGTTTTCCTTATCTCTATTATTGACATCCTCATGAGTGGCTCAAGCTAAAATCCTAAATCCCTCTTCTCTTCTCATCCTAATTGAATCAATGTTGATATAGCTCAAGTCTGCATCTCAGGGAATCTTATTCATTACTGGCCTCACTTGTTTAAAAAATAAAGCCATCATTTGCTTTATAGAGAAGATATGCTTACAATAAGCAAGTGGTAAAATTAATTTATATTGCTAAGGCACAAACACGTTAAATCATGAAGATATTACTGAGCTTGTGCAAAATTTTAGCCCAGAATTCACATCTGAATAATTAGAAGTTGATTTACATCTACACATTTCATTAGTTGTTGTAAATACCTTAGGCCTTAGAGCCTTCATTCAGAAGTTCTTATAAAATATGTTAGGTTAAGTAAGTACAAGCAAAGTAATTAAATAAAAATCTATCTATCCAGGGGCAATGTATTTAAACTTCTGGGGGAAATATTCTCAAATGATTCTTCCTGAGGTCCCATTATATTGTTTTAAAATTGCGCTAGAGAATAAATAAATGGAAACCATAAGATTTTATATGAGTTAAAGCATTTATGAAACCATATAGCTGCCAAAGAACATATTTTAAAGCATTTAAAATGGCTTGATTAATGAATAATTTAAAAACTCATTGTAGCTAACTACTTCATGTTAAATGACCTTTACCCCTCAGGTATCTGATAAAGAGAGGTTCAGCTTTGAACAATATAAATTGAATTGGGAATTCACAGGCTCATCCCAAAGTCTTTCATTTGATGAACTGAATACCTTTTTTCTTCCTTGGATTTTTTTATGTCTTTTCATACACAATGAGTCATTTGATGACTATGAGAAATGAAGAAAAGAGTGACAAAGGAGGAATCTTGCAATAACCCATATATGCCTGTTAGTGAAACAGCCTGGGTCTTAAAGCTGTTTCTATAATTTCTACACGTCAACTTTTTTTTTTTTTGTCATCACCTTTGCTCAGCTATTCTGTATGTTTAGAATATGCTTTCCTCTTCCATTTATAAATTATTTTTCAACAGTTAACTCCCAGTTCACCAATATTATAAGACTTACCCTAATTTTCTTATTCACAATTAATACTTCATCACTTTCACATTTTCTTTCCCATAACATGTTATCTATAAAACAATATTGATGTGCATTATAAATCATCATATGCACTGATATAAACCCCATAATTTCATCAGTCATCCTTTCCTTACCCAACACAGTGTTAGCTTGCTGAGGTCAGATATTATAACTTTAGCAGTTTTGTATCTCGGAAATAGCAAAATGACTTGAATGTAACAAATCCATAAAATTATTGACTTAATTAAATCAGATGTTTCTCAATGTTAATTACTGCTCAGAGAAAATGTCCTGAAAGCCCACAACTTTTACAATCTGAACTCGGTTTAGTTATGGCTATACTTTGATATTCATCCATACAGGTACTATTTGATTTAATTTAAAAATAACAGCTAAGAAAAAGATGATTTATACTTAACTATATTATATTTTATTATTTACTTCCTAAAACAAATCCTAAATCTACCTATCTATAGAATTTCTTATTTATTATGACCATTATATTAGTGACAAGGACAGAAAATAAACCTATAAAACTACCTATGCAGAAACAGGAATAGTTTCTTTACTCCTTTCCCGTATGTTCAACACATTCAGAATCTTCCTGTGACAATAATCTCTCTCTCCAGCTGGCCATCAACCGAAGTGGAAATGACTTTATTTTAATTAAAGTCCCTATTGACACAGTGGCTTTTCCTAAAAATAGGGTGATTTTTGTGGAGTAAGCAGTGGCCATGCTGCTTACTTTAATGCCTTGGGTTTTATTTCTGATAGGGCTATCCACTGTTTTCCTTACTTTTTACCAAAGAAATCACCTCCAATAAACTACAACTCTTTTTACAGTTCTAGAGATTGGAAACAGGGATATGTATGGCAGTCAAGGAGCTAAGACTTTTAAAGAGGCAATTTGCCAAAGCTGGCTGATAAATGACCTCATTCTCTTTCAAGTTTATTGTCAACGCCGTGCTGCGCTGGCACTCAGAGATGCATGATGGGGTTGATGTCTTTGAGCATGTATTTCAGAAGAACAACTCTCAGTAAGAAGGTGTGCTTGAATGGCTGACTCTACTTGTTTACCAGAGATGATCTCTTTTAGAATTCATAAAGAGGAAAGGGCTACTTAAACCAATTTAAAATAATTATAATTTAAAATAATTCTAATTTAAAATACCAAACAAAGACTTTCTGTCTCTGTGTAAAGTGGGGTGGGTTTACAAATGCCGAATGGTCTTATGTTCTGTTTTTGTGGTCTTGAAATTTTTAGTAAAATTTGAACAAACATCATATTTGTATTTTTTCATAGTTTAGAATGAGTTAAGAGGTTGTGGCTCTGAAGGTGAGAGATATTAACCAATTAAGTAAAATTCCTATATTTCCAGTTGCCTGATTAGCAATTGATATACTATGATATAGAACATTGTGTTGCAAAGTTTTATTTAGCAGGACTTCATGTTATTTTTTAATTTGTTTATTTTAGTTATTTTTTCCCCCTCCAAATTAAATGTAATGCAGAAGCCCAACCTCTGAAACCATTAATAGTAGAGTCGATCTTGGTCAAACGTGGGTTGAAAGGAAAGAAGAATTCGCTGGTCCATTTTCCTCTGGGCATAGAGATGGGGAGGGTGGTTTGGGGACAGGGAGGCCACATTAAAGAGCCCACCTATGAGGCAAACACAGGTTGAAAATTGCGAGAAAGACATAAGCTATCAAAAGAATTGCAGGTAAGTAAAAGCTTGTGAATATTCAGAACCAAGCATTTTATTTCAGGGACTAAAGAAACACCTGAAATGAATGGGTCTTAGAGACTGCACTGTTTCTGGGTACCTTATGTAAAAACATTTTAAAAAACAACAGAGCAAGCTTTCCAGAAGAGTGTGAGAATTTTAAACCTCAGATAACCTTCACCTTTATGTCTCAATATAAATGATGACAGATGAAACTTACACAGTTATGTGATATACAGATTATAAAACCTATATCTATCTAGATAGATAAATAGATATAGATAGATATAGATATAGATATAGATATAGATATAGATATAGATATAAAAGAGTAATATGCAAATAGACTGAAAGGCAGAATGACCAGAACAACCACTGGACCAGTTGCCATGAGATGCAATGACCACCCCTTGGTCCCTCCCTGCAGCTGGTAGGCTGTGATGGCCCAGCGGTGAATGGGGAACCGGAGGTGGGTGGCAGTGGGTGGTGAGGCCAGATGCTGGCAGCTGGGGAAGATGACCCTGATCACAGGCCATGCCTAAGGACCGACCTATGCATGAATTTCGTGCACCAGGCCTCCAGTTATTGTTATAACAGTTTTAAATTTATTAAGAAAATATGACACGTTTCTTAATATCAGTGTCCAGGCTTTTGCAATGACCTCATGTGTGATTACGTAAAATTGTTTGATTAGAACTGGGGGTATAATACAGATCTATTCACTTTATTGGAATTAGAATTGGCGCAGAGACAATACCATTAAAGGGAGCTCAGCAAACTTTTCCATCATGAACAGTCTTAGAATATTGATAAACATTGCTCAGCATCCAAATTGAGCTTTAGACTCACTATCTCATTATACAAGAGCAAGGCATGAGTTTTATGTGCTGAATCCGTGTCAAGCACTATTAAACTGACAAGGTTATAGAGAAGGAACAGTGTAGACCTCTGGGAAACTTGTTATTGCTTTCACTCGGGAGGCTAAGGGTGCATCGTTTCAATAGGGAAAGCCTGATGAATTTTTGAAAACTCATTGATCAGTATTCTAAACGCACCATTTCTAGGAAAACATAACACATTGTGATCCTTTTTCAATATGCTTATCAGCATGGTTATCAAAGTCATATTTCAACAATGCCTATGCTCTGAAATTTGGACTTGAATATAAATGTTTGAGCATGTATGTTTATGTGGGAAAAATATCTTCAGAAAAATCTAAAGTGGATTCAAGGACACTCTTTGGAGTTGATGATGTACTAACTAGAGATACGACATTTTTATAACCCTCAAGTCTGTTTCCCACAAGACCCATTACCCTTTTATAGTGATGATGGATCCAGATGCCTCAGTCACACCCGGGCCAGCTGGCTGGATTCTGAGTGATAGAAATGATATGGCTTGCATCAGTTTCCCTAAAAGCCAACTTCAGGAATTGTGAAGACAATAGCATCAACAAGAGCAATAGGAAACAACAAAATTACTCCTTCCACAGGAAAATCAGGCCTGATAGCAGCATTTAGAAAAATGCCAATTGACAACCCATAAGGGAGTTCAGGTTCACAACTTGACTGAAAATTATTGGACTCCCTTTTATCCCTTGACAGTAAGGAATCTATTCGTTTTAGTGTCATACCAACAACATAGTCCAGCACTTGATATTTCTTTTCCTCTTCTCTAAGTACATAAATATTGGGAGGAAAGGTTATGGGGGGGGGGGCTGAAAGTGCTTGGGATCAGCCAGTTGCAAAAGCCTGAATATCAGAAAGGTAAACAAAAAGAATAGTTATCTCTAGACACATTCAAAGCAGAATGAAGGCCACCAGAGGCAGAGTCAAGAATCACAGTGCACGTTGAAGGGAGGAAGACAATATGGTGTAGAAGTGACAGCCAGCAGAGCAGGACCAACATGGGTTAGAGTTATGACCCTGCCCTTCACACACAGCTGATGGACACACATACTACATATTGAGGAGCCTCCCTCTGCACATTGGGAACATAAGAATGGCAATGTTTCCTTGGGTACAGACATTAGGATGTTGATTACATTATGCCATGTAGTTAGCACATCCGGTAGAAAGACTGATATACTGTGATTGCTTATAAATTTTGGTTATTGTGACTAGCTTTTCAAGGAAAAAAATATTACCTGTTTGTCAAAATTGATAAATGACCATCACATACATTATTAAAAAACCTACTTGGGAAACATTTTTATCATCGCCTCTTTTTATTTTTCAGTATGTGTTGAAGTAAAATACTTTGATTTCATTGCTTTTTATTCTGTAATAGGCATTTTAGTAATAGCATGGGTTCTGGTCTTTGCCTTCTGTATTCAAATTGATTTTACCACTTTTTAGCTGTGTGACCTTGGGCAAATGGCTCGCCCTTTCTTTTATATAAATAACTAGGAGCCCAGTGTGCGAAATCGTGTGGCGCCACCCCTCCACTCGCTGCCCTGCCTTGACACCCAGACCTGTCCATGCAGAGCTCCAGTGCACCGGGCCCAGCCCCTGACTCCTCTGGCTTTCTCTGGCCATTTCAAGCCCTGCCCCCAGTTTCTCCAGTTGCCTTAGGCTGGCCCGCCTTCTCCGGGCGCCTCCCCACTTCCTCCCGTCTCTGGAGCAATGAGGCAGCTCTGCCCCGTCAGGTGCTGGAGGAGAGCATGGAAGCCTCCCCTTGCTGCACTGTGCTCCTTCCCCTGGCAGGTGAGCGGGGAGGGAGGGCAGGCGCTCTGAGTGCAAGTGGTAGGTGGCAAAGGACTGGTGAGGGGGGCACTACAGGCTCTCACCCCCGCCCTCCCCAGCTGGGGATGGTCCCGCCCCTCTGGGTGCCTCCCCGCTTCCGCTTCCGCCCCAACTCTGGAGCAATGCCCCAGGGTGCAAGCAGGCAGCCTCCTCCTGATAGGAGCTAATAAAGAGCATATATGCTAATGGACCAGTGCTTACACATTATGTGTCCCGACCATTAGCACATTTGCTCTTTATTAGTATGGATATTAGAGATTAGAATCACTTTTAACACTACATAAAATTAATCTTCAAATAATTTATATTAGTACTTGCTATATAGCAAGTGCTATATAAATAATAGTTATAAAATTTTAATTAAAATATTTTGGTGGCATTTTGAGATATTCACTACATTTAATGTTGTAACCTCAATTGCATACATTTCTTCTGCAGACTTTTCATTATTAAAATTTTTTGGAAAAACTGCAAATTATTTACTAAAGTATTGTACGGTTACGATGGCTTTAAATACTATTATCAATTTCTGAATTAATACAATTGTTATATTTCTTTGGAATCAGAACTCAGTGCTTCTAAAAGTCAGTGTATATATACATATGGGAATATTTTTATTTTTATAGTTTATATTACTTAACATATTTTATATTTCTATTTAAATTCATATGTAAGCAAAACATATTCTATTTTTAAATATATATATTTATAGACATATTTAATTTGTTTATAATCTATTAAATATTTTAACTGAAACTCCCCTAAGTCAATTAAACTCTCTCTCTTTATAAAATTTTTGATATCCTTTTCATCTAGATCCCTTTAGCACATTTTGCCCAGCCCTGTCCCTACTTTTCAGTTTCTATGATTAATAATTAATATTCAAAAAGAATTTATGTCATAAATTCTAAAGTTTAATCTCAACTAATTAAAAGTGCTGTTATTCCCCGAAAAAAGTTTACGGCTTCTTTATTTTTTTGAAGGTTTGCCCTGAAATTTCAAATATATATATACACATGGACCATTTTTAAAGTTCTTTCTAAATTTTTATGGGCATTTATATATGCAGGGTCTGGAAAAAGTAAGTTTACAGTTGTGAGTACATTAAACACAGAGTTTATTCCTATATTATTATTTATTAATGATGTATTATTTTCCATAAAGACAACTGTAAGCCTACTTTTGTCCACCCTGTATATATACCGATATATTTATTACATAGAGATATGAGTAAGGCTGCTATAGACCATCTAGCCTCAGCCACACCATCAGCTAAGAGGAACTGCATGAGCACATTTTGGAGAGATTAGCTGAGCTAGCACAAGGCAGAATATGAATCTAAACAAAATAATTGCTTTAAATGAGTGTATTCTGTAAGTAGTTTGTTATTAAGCATCAAAAACTAACTGATATATGGCTAGCCTCTGCAGAGCATTATGTGTGCTATTGGGAAAAGTTGCATCTGAAGTTGCTAATGTGTTGGATTAATCAAAATTCTACTAAAATGTGGATATTCTAAAACTTTTATTTCTGCTATTAAAATGTTTCAGCCCGAATATTTTCAAAGGTATTGCCTTTTGTTTTCAATCAGAATATCTTTCTTTGGATAAAATATTTACAGTTCAAAATTTGACACACTACTTCTTTTTATGTTTCTTTTGAGTTTTTAAATTAAATTAGATGACAACAAATATACATCTTCTTAAAGGTAAACAATAGCAGGGAAAATATAAATTCATGCAATTAAAAATGGACAACCTTTTTTTGACATGTTTAAGAAAATTTAGAACTGGGTACAGAGGAATTACTTAAAAATAGGCACTTGATTAAAACAAAAGTTTATGTTTCACAAAATAGTATGAGAATGCACAGTCTGTAGTTCCACCTCAACATCTTCAGCCACAACTCTTCAACTTTTTGAAGAAATGTTGATTATTATCTAGCAAGTTTTTATCGTCTGGAGTTTTGCTTTCTTGTTTATTTTTATGGTCTGTGATATTATTACCACCTATGGTGGGTGACAAATGCTGACAGATATAGTCTGCAAACTGCAAATGTGCCATGTACTTTTGTGAGACATGGACATTTAGAAATCAAATATCCACTGAACATTACGAAGTGTATTGTTTGTTAGTTTGTTTTCAGGGAATGAGAGAGGACCTTATACCGCACCCCCAAAATACTGTTACTAAATGATAAATGCAGATGCTTAACTTCAAAGATATAATAAAATTGCTGTACCAAGAGTAACTGAATTGCCTGGCCAGCATGGCTCAGTGGTTGAGCATCAACCTATGAACCAGGAGATCAGGGTTCGATCCCTGGCCAGGGCACATGCCCAGGTTGTGGGCTCAATCTCCAGTAGGGGGCGTGCAGGAGGCAGCAGATCAATGATTCAGTCATCATTAATGTTTCTATCTCTCTTTTGTTCTCCCTTCTCTCTGAAATCAATATATATATATATATATATATATATATATATATATATATATATATATATATTAAAAAGAGTAACTGAATTACTCCCTCTGCTGTACACGGGAACTGCCCCGCCATACTTCCCGTACATGTTTTATATGCAGCCAAGCCATCATTTTCATGTTTTTCAGCCACCTCACTGACCGATGGTCGGGCATCTTGGCATATTTCAAAGTCCACCCATGAGAAACAGCACAATTAGCTCCTATGCCAAGTGGTCAGCAGAGAAATCCACGATGCATACGTGTCCCTCCACTCTAACCCTCCGCTGTGACGTTAGCTGTTCCTAGCCATTCTTGTCCAGTGCACGTCTATTTTGACCCAGATGGCCTTAATGTTCCCCTCAGTCTGAATGCACTTTAGCCTCTTCCTCCTTGATTGTAATCCTGTGGCCTACCTTTTCTCTGAGCAGTTACTTTAGAAAACTTTCCATTGTGATTCTATCCCTGCCCCTTGGAGACATAATTATTCTCCCAGACTCTTGCCAGTTTTACAAACCAGAAATATTTTTCTCAAGGTCCTGGGAGCTGTTCCTTTGAAATGTAATCATCAAGAAAGATAGTGCCCTTATTTCCCAATCTCTGTGGGAAAGGAGGAGTTTAACTTCCAATAAAAGACATTAGCAAATACAGATATCTTAATCACATTGAGCCACCTTCCCCAACACCCTCCAGTACTTTTCCATTAGCTCACCTCAGTGCTTAGAAATGCTCAATGCTCACTGCCTTTAGTGTGAGCGAAGTTCAGTCTCTCTCTCCTAATGCAGTTCTTTTTTTACATTTTTTGGGTTAATTTTTGGGATGACTCTGGTAATAAAATTATATAGAAATGCAGTAGCCTTGAATAAAATCTTCCTTGCTTGCTTAAATCTGTTTTGCACAATTTTCATCAGACAATTTTTAAGCAGTGTGTTGCTTAGGGCCTAGCTGGTGTTGCTCAGTGGTTGAGCATCAACCCATGAACCAAGAGGTCACTGTTAGATTCCCAGTCAAGGCACATGCCCTGGATGCAGGCTCAATCCCTGTAGGAGGCGTGCAGGAGGCAGTTGACAGGTGTTTCTCTCTCATCAATGTTTCTATTCCCCTATCTCCCTTCCTCTCTCTCTAAAATCAATAACAACATTGAAAGAAAAGGAGTCCTTGGGTATGCAGCATTAGGAAGGGCTGGGGAAAGTAATAGGTTATTGCTGGTCATGGTGAGCTTTAACCACTGGTTAGCTTCATTCACTGGACTTGCACCTCATATGTCACCGAAGAAGACTTTAGCAAGAACTGAAATACAAGTGAAGTTCTACCAATATCTCCTTGGCCTATTTTAATGCTGCTTATTTTAATAAAACAACTTCATTAAAATGTAAAAACAAATCCATATGTGCTGAGAGAAAGGGTCTAAATCAAAAGTGATCCTGGTAAACAAGCTAGGGTACAAAGAAACTTGGAAATACGACATCATTGTTTACCTCCCACTTATTGCAGGAAGTAAGCACGTGACACAGAACCCAATCATCTCACACCAGAAGCTGGAAGAGGCCATGAGAGACCGACAACCATATTGTACTAAGTCAGTTGCCAAAGAGTCATCCAGATGCAGTGCTTTTCTGTTATAAAGTGGAGGGTGATAGACGAGAGGATTGTGGGCCAATGAGACTATCTTTGAAATTTATTATTTGTTTCCTCAAATATTGTAACAGAAAATGTGTTTTTTATCTGGCAGATTATATCTATATGTCTATGTTGGGAAAGCAAATAGAAGAGGAAAGGAGAAAGTGCAGGGGACATTTTTATAGTTCTTTCTCAACTTTTATAGAATATGTTACTGACAAGTCAAAAGCATAAAGATATAAAATGGAAAAATGAGATTGAATGAAGAAGCTTTCACAAAATACTTATGTATGTTATATATATTCAAAATCACACTGTGGCCTCTTTGTAAAATGAATAGTTTTTTTATCTCATAGACCAAAGGAAGGTAGCTTGGATATTTCCCCTCACCCTCATTCCTTCCATTCTGTTGTTGCATCCAAGTCTTAAATCACTGTTATACATTTGATACACTTTAAGTTTGTTTATATCAAGTTCCTTCTTGATGGCTAACAAAATTAATAACAAAATCCTTCTGAAAAAAAACCTCTGTTTTAATTAATGCCAGGAACTTTGGAGCTGTAATCTTATTTTTTAGATATTTGCAAATATATTGTATGTGAAACTGCAGAGATTGGTATAGTAGTATTTTGGAGGCAATATCCTCTTATCCTATTCCTGGGACACACTCTAGAATGCTCTGGATTGTTCCAACTAGGCAAAGCGGAAATTTCCCCAATAGCCAGGAAGCTCTGAGTGTGTGTGTATTGGGGGTGGGGATAAAAGGCTAAATGAGTGTCACTTGGTTTTTTGTGTTTTTTGTTTGTTTGTTTTCCTTCAAGGGTTTTGAATTCTGAAGCTTGTCAGCCTCATACTGAATTTAAATTGCACATCAACCACTGATGAACTATATGACTTTGGGCAAGTTAAAAAGTTACTTAACAACATAAAAAGTCTTTCACCACTGCTGGGAATGCAAAATAGTTCAGATACTTTGGGAGACATCTGGGCGCTTTCTTACAAAGCTGAACCTCGTTCTTCCATCCGGTCCAGCAATCAGATTTCTTGGCACTTAAGTACCCAAAAGGAGTTGAAAAGTTACATTCAGTCAAAAAAAACAACAAACCTGTAAATGATGTTTATAACAATCTTATTGATAATTGCCAAAACTTAGACACAACCAAGATGTCCTTCAGCAGGTGAGTGAATAAATGACTTGTAGTACATGCACATAATGAAATGTTACTTGGTGTTAAAAAAAATGAGTTATAAAACCATAAGAAGACATAGAGGAAACATAAATATTATTAAGAAAAAGAAGACACTGTGAGAGACCGTATTCTTAACAATTCTGATTCTATCACGTTCTGGAGTATGGAGAAGGTAAAAGTATTGGTGTTTGCCAGGGGCTGCGGGGAAGGAAGGATGGATAGGCATGGCTCAGAGGAGTTTAGGGCAGTGAAACTATTCTATATGATATTACAACTGTGGATACATGCCATTAAACATTTTTCAAAGCCCATAGTGTATAACATCAAGGATGAACCTGAATGTAAACTATGGACTTTAGGGGATAATGATATGTCACTGTAAGATCATTTTTGTACAAATGCATAGCTATTTGTGAGCGGAGGAGGTATATAGCAACTCTGTGCTTTATGCTCAATTTTTCTAAAATAAAACTTCTCTAAATAGAAATGTTTGTTTATTTATTTATTTATTGCAATCCCAATTTTCAAGTGGCCTTTTTTTTCCTTTTTTTTTCTTTCTTGATTAAGTTATTACAATGTGTCCTTATCCCCCCAATGCCCCCCTCTGACCTCCACTCATGCCCTCACCCCCCTGGTATCTGTGTCCATTGGTAGGCTTATATATGCATGCATACAAGTCCTTTGGTTGATCTCTTCCCCTTACTCCCTCCCTCCCTTACCTTCCCTCTGACTTTTGATGGTCTGATCAATGCTTCTCTGTCTCTGGATCTGTTTTTGTTCATCAGTTTATGCTGTTCATTATATTCCACAAATGTGAGTAAGTGATATCTTGTGATATTTATCATTCTCTGACTGGCTTATTTTGCTTAGCATAATGCTCTCTAGTTCCATCCATGCTGTTACAAATGGTAAGAATTCCTTATTTTTCACAGCAGCATAGTATTCCATTGCATAGAAGTACCACCGTTTTTTAATCCACTCACCTGCTGATGGGCCTTAGGCTGTTTCCAAATCTTAGCTATTGTAAATTGTGCTGCTATGAACATAGGGATGCATATATCCTTTCTGCTTGGGATATATTCATACATACAATGGACTCAAGATAGTCGCTTTAATAAATGGTATTAGGAAAATTAGACAGATATATGCAAAAGAATGAAATTAGACCACCAACTTATACCATACACAAAAATAAACTCAAAATGGATAAAGGGTTTAAACATAAGATGGTAAACCATGAAAATACTAGAGGAATCTATAGGCAGCAAAATCTCAGACATATGCTGAAGCAATTTCTTCACCGATACAGCTCCTAGGGCAATGGAAACTAAAGAGAAAATAAACAAATGGGACTACATCAAAATAAAAAGCTTCTGTACAGCAACAGAAACCATTAACAAAACAAGAAAGCCCACTGCATGGGAGAACATATTTGCTATTGTTATCACCGAAAAGCGTTTAATCTCTAACATTTACAGGGAACTTATACAACTTAACAAAAAGAAGATAAACAACCCAATCAAAAAATGGGCAACAGACCTAAATAGATATTTTTATAAAGAGGACATTCAGAAAGCCAAGAGACATATGAAAGCATGCTCAAAGTCACTAATCATCTGAGAGATGCAAATCAAAACAACAATGTGGTACTATCTCACACCTGTCAGAATGGCTATCATCAACAAATCACCAAATGACAAATGCTGGCGAGGATGTGGAGAAAAAGGAACCCTCGTGCACTGCTGGTGGGAAAGCAGACTGATGTAGCCACTGTGGAGAGCAGTATGGAGTTTCCTCAAAAAACTAAAAATGGAACTCCCATTTGACCCAGTGACCCCACTTCTAGAAATATATCCTAAGAAACGTTTGTTCATTTATAAAAATTATTTAACCTCTCTCAACCTCAGTTTCATCAAATGTAACATATGGGTAATAACCCTATCTATTTTATAAGGTAGTTAGTTATAAGGTTAAATCAGCAGACATAATTTGCCTAGAACAGTGTTTTCATATATAAGGAGCACCCACATGTTGGTGGTAGTGTATCATAAACATTTATCATTACTAAAGTGTTTTTTTATTTATATGATCTTAATCATTATCAAACATTCACAAAAATCTAAGAGGTAGACTGGACAGAGATTCTTAGCCCCTCTTTGTATCAGGAGACAAAGAGTAAGCATTTAAATACAGCACATCACATCAGAAGGTCAGAACTGTGAATCCATCTGCTCCCTGGAAAAACCTTCTTTCCAGATATACTTTGTCTAAGGACACCTCTACACTCTCACAGTTACAGGCCATTCTCACTCTGCACAGTGTAATGTCAACCGAAAACTCAAGCATATAAGAACCAGGCAAAGCAAGGGATGCCTGTATTGAGGAATCCAAAGAGTTTTTGTTTATGTTGCTTATATCTCTGGATTTTTATTAGATATTTAAACTGAGGAATTTTAAGAACACAGGATTAGTCTACAAACTTATATCTTCACTAGGGTCCCGGTGCACAAAAATTTGTGTACTTGTGGGGGAGGGGAGGTCCTTCAGCCCAGCCTGTGCCCTCTCACAGTCTGGGACCCCTCAGGGGATGTCCACCTGCTGGCACGCCTGGCCAGCCTGGGTGAGGGGCTGATAGCTGTTTGTAGGCTGGCCAAGCCCCCCAATAGGGACCTTGCCCCATGGGGGTGTGACCAGCCTGGGTGAGGGGCTGAGGGCCGTTTTCAGGCTGCCCACAGCTCCCATTGACCCAACGTCCCAGAGAGGCTGGGTGGAGTCAGGTTTCTGGGGTTTATTTATTGTCTATAATTGAAACTTTGTTGCCTTGAGTGGAGGCCTAGGAAGGCAACAAAGCCTCTTGTTTGCTTCAGCTCTGTAGCTTCTATAATTGAAACCTTGTTGCCTTGAGCAGAGGCCCAGCCTCTGTGTCCTCTATCACTGGTGCAACGAAAGCCTCCTGTTTGCTCTAGCTCTTCTAGCTCTGTGGCTGCTGGACGCCATCTTGGCTGTATTAATTGGCATATAGCCACTCTGATTGACTGGGGGCGTGGCTTGGCTGGTGGGCGTGGCTTAGGTGTTTTAGAGTGATGGTTAATTTGCATATTACTCTTTTATTAGATTAGATGTCATGAGTCCATAAAACTATACTGTTTTTTCCAGAGAGAATATGAATGAAAAAGGCAAATAACACCTTGATATGTCTATGAAAATAGGTAGGTTTGACCTCTGACATGCCAATGAAACGGTCTGGTAACACCCAGATTTCCCAAACCACACTTTGAGAATACCTGCAACATCTGCAACTGTATGCCATGAGACCACTTTAAACATGGTTGCCCCCGTTCGTCTCTCGGGCTACCTTACAATCTCTCTCCTCTTTAGCGGAAGCTTTTCCATATTCTCCTTATGGTTTGTCAGCTTGATCATTCATTTCGCACTAGACCACTTCTGAGCCTCTGTCCTCTACAGATCCAGGGACACTTTTCCTACAGATATATCCTCCTTTGGATTTAAATGGGATTGGACAGGCTATCAAATCTAAGAATTTTCTTCCTGTACCAATTCACGCCTAGCAGAGCCTGGGATGAGAAGCAGCTCAGGTCTGTGCTGAAGGCAGAAGCTGGGGACCCTGAGCTATGAGCAGATTTCAAAGCCACAGAGGTGGCCAAGCCAACGTGGAGAATGAGGAGGCTGCTTTGATGTGACCAAGTGGGAGGAGGCCACAGAGCAGGTTGTAGAGTCGAGCAGGGCAGGGCAGTATGTGAGCCAGCTGAGACCCGTCCAGAGGTTTCATGAATAATCAACAATGTGGAGAAACACTGGTGGGCTACTTAACGCTGTTTATAGACAATGTAATTTCCTTTGTTTTAGAGCATCATGAATGTCAACGAAATGCCCTTTCATTTCACATTTAAGCTGTAAAATGTCACCAACGTTTCCAGTTTATTAGATGATGTGTTTCTTTAAAACTTTTGGTTTTACAAATACCATGCTCTGTTGCTGCATAAGGTCAGTATTATTTTCTGCTGTTTATATGCAGTTTGACGAACTAAATCAATTTTTGGTCTTTAGAAGAAAAGAGCCACAGTTAATAGGTTAGACTGTCTGTACATAACATTTCTTCATAACAAATCCTTACCCTGGGTGATGTGATATGTATAAAAATATCTCCATATTATAGGCTTTCACACCCAGTTGACATAAAATATGCTGATTAATTACTAAACATAGTTCCCTGTAATTCTGCATTACCCGCAAATGTTTATTGAAATGCTATTATGTACAGATCACTGGACTGGTTGCTGGATATAAAAAATATAACTATAAAATATAGCTTTCTTTAAATGTAAACTTCAAGAGGACTTGGATAGATTTTTATTTTCTTTCTGCAGAAGATGCAGCTATAAAAAGGATAAATCTTGCCATATGTGAATGGACCTAGAGGATATTATGCCAAGTGAAATAAATCAAAGAAAGGCAAATGTCATATGATTTCACTTAAGTGTGAAATCTAAAAAACAAAATAAATAAGCAAAAAAACGCCCCCCAAATGCCCTGGCCTTTGTGATTCAGAAGTCAGAGCATTGGCCTATGCACCTGGTCCAAGGCAGGTCCAACAGCTAGCCTGGTTGGGGTACATGTGAGGGGCAACTGATGGATGTGTCTCTCCCACATGGATATTGCTTTTTTTTTCTCTGGTTTCTCCCTCTAAAAGCCAATTAAATAAATATCCTCAAGTGAGGAAAATAAAAGACTCATAGACATAAACAAAAATTTATGGTTACCAGAAATGGAAGGGGAAGTGGAGATGGGCAAAATAGTGAAGGGGATTAGGTGGTACAAAGTTTCAATTATAAAATAAATAAGTAATAGGGAATATAGCCAATAGTTGGAATAGCTTTGTAGGGTGACAGATGGCAACCAGACTCACTGTGGGGATCATTTAATAATGTGTATAAATGCCAAATCACTGATATATAATTGAAACTGGTAGGACACATTTTGTCAATTATATATTAACTAGGAGCCCGGTGCACAATACAGTGTGCACTCAGGGGGTCCCTCAGCCCAGCCTGTACTCACTCAACCTACGGCCTGCCACTCACCCATCACACTCCGCCCACCTCACATATCCCGGCCCGTCACCTGCCCCGAACATCCCCCAAACATCCCGCTCAACCTGCTGCCTGCACTGCACCTGCCTCTGTGGTTCTGCTGCCGGCCTCCATCTTGGCTGAGTTAATTTGCATACAGCCACTCTGATTGGCTGGTGGGCATGACTTAGGTGTCCCATAGAAATGGTCAATTTCAATATTATGGTTTTATTAGAGTAGATAGAAATATTAAAAAATAAATTAAAAATCAGGCTTACACTATAATGAAGAGAGAAGGATGGAAAGGATATTTAAGTCAAGAAAAACGCAGAGAGCACAATGCATAGTAGGAAATTTAACTTCCAAACTGATGTAATATAGGGTTTAGAAATAGATACAAAGTTTTAAAAAGGTAAAGGATTCTATATAGCAGAGGTAGCAACTGGTGGATGGCCTTAGGGACACTCATAGCTAAGCAATAGACTAAAATAATGTTTTTTATTCTAAATAAAAATGATAAAGGTCTAAGAAGAAGCCAAGTGACAAATGATGAAACTTTTTAAAAACAGGTATCTATGTATCAATGATATGGAGGTTTTGTCCTCTCATTGGCCTATAAAATTGTACAGATGATACCACGAACCACTTACATACAATTGTTCAAATCCTTTCCTGTTATTAGCTATTGTTTTTGTTTGTACACTCAAGAGCATTTAAAAACAGTTAAATGTTACTAAGTCTTATAATAAAAACTGGCTTTTTCCTCCTCTGTTTACCTTGCTACAGTCTACCCCAGGCTTCTGGCACTTAGAAGAATACTTTTAAGTCTTTTAGCTCTTCATATACTAGCTTTATATTTCCAAATAATGTTTATACTATGTCAACTTATTTTTTCTGTGTGTGTCAGACATCATCTATTGTCTTCCTAAAAGTTAGTTGAGGATAGCTCCTTACCACCTACTTCCAAATTTCTGCAAATCAAATCTTGATTTTTGGTCACATTTTAAGTCTATATTTACTTGTGTTATTGGTAGAAGTGGAATTCTTGGGTGCTTTGAGGAAATGAATTTCCTGAGGCCATCACAGGAGGATGGGGTTTCATGGAAAGCTTTATGGATGATGTAAAATTAAGGGGGTTCCCCTCCAAAGTCTCATCTCCATCCTTCCCACCCTGGAAGTAGTCCAATCTTGTCTTCAGCAGGACTAGAATATGGGCCGCTGCCCAGCGTTTCTGCTCCATATTGAAGCCCAGTCCAGCATCCTGAGAGTGAAGTCTGCAGGGCCGTGGGCTATGTGGCTGCTGCAGGCCACTTGACTATGGAGAGAGAACAGGCCAGTGTACTGACGAGTGCAGGTCATGGGGCAAGAGAGAACAAGAGTGAACAAGAGCAAATGAGGGAACTCTTTGTCTGGGGATTTTAATCAGAAGCTTCTAAAAACTAATCAATTAACTTTGCAAGATTTCACATGCTTCTGATGGGGTCACCACCTAGCCAACCCACTGTTCCCCAGGCTAGGCTGATAGGCAAGCACCTTCTCTAGGTGCAGTGATTCCCTGGGGTGTGAAGCTGTAGCTTCCTGGTGAAGCAAACAGACCTCTGCTACTCAACTGAAGATGCTCAACAATGTCTGACTCTCCCTTTGCTTTCCTTCCTTTATTAATCTCAGCTAGCTAATTATGAGGATAATATTTGGACTATGGAAATATTTAGATGATGTCAATACTCCTCAACACTGAGTCACATAAAGCTGTGATTATGATTCATTTTTTTTAAAGCAAATAGGCTTCACTTATCTGCTCCATCAAATCTGTGAAACGATTTTCAGAATTATTTTCCATTTCTGTTTTCTTTCTTGATCCTTCTGGAGTTCTCTAATTTCTCTTTTCAATCTGGACTTCAACTCCTTGTCTTCAGTCCTGTTTTCAAGTTACAATGCTCCTGAGTGATGAGCCACCCTTCTGGGCTTTGATGGGCTCCATTCATTCATGGTTTGTTCCTTCTCTTTCTCTGCTAAATCTGCTTCTGCATCTCTATCTGCTGGCTTTTCCAAGAACATGGTGAAATCCCATCAGGCTTTGTACATATTAACCCTAACTTTTTAAAAATTATTTTCTACATTTCAGTTGTGATTATGTGAGCAGATAACCACATGTGGTCAAACTACCTTGATTACCTGGAATATCCCTAATTTACTCTTTTGTTCCTGCCACTTTATTTCTGCATTTTATCTTCCCTATTTTCTTTGGAATATAAAAACATGTGTGTGTGTGTGTGTGTGTGTGTGTGTTTTATTTTATTTTTCAAAGAATCTTCGAAAGTTTTAAAAAATCTTTTCCTTTTAAAGTCACTTTTTGGAATTTAGTATTACTGTCAAATTAACCAATTTTCTTCCCTTAAATTTACTATTTACATCCCCCAGAGCTCCCGCATTTCCTAAATTTTTATTAAGAATAATAAATAATTCAGAAATAATTTTCAAGTCCCTCAGCTTCTGTTAGCAGTTTTAGTAATGTCTCTTACTTGCTTTGTAGTCACCTATGCGGGTATATCAATCACTTTGAAAATTGATTATAGAAATATACCTATACTTAAGAATCTCCTTAAAGTCAGTGGCCTGAAAATAGTCACAGTATCTTAGTAAACTTATCAGCACTTGGCCTTAGGAAACATTCACCCCAGTGGACCGTGGCATAACTACTGTTGGCTGTTTGACAAAGAAACATTTCAGCAATAACAGACTCCAGAGAAGTTTTGTAGTTTCTCTGATTGTCAGACTCTACAAGTATGTTCACTGTCAATCAGCTAGAGATGGTAGCCCCACTTCAACACAATAGGTATTCATTTCATCCACAGACCTGCTTTGGGCCAGAAATACAAGTTTTAGAACAACCCTTTCATGTATTGCCTACTCCCACCAGTAACAACAAAAACAAAAAATGAACCTAATTTAATATGGAAACATTTGTAGATTATTTTTAGTTTTATTCAATGTTATAGCTCTAAGTAATTTACTCTTTTTTTAAATTCTTTTTTTTATTTTTACTTTTTATCATTATTTTTTATTACATAAAGTTTTACAAAGATTAGTACATATATCTCTTTTTTCCCCTGCCCTTCCTCCAGCCTCTGCTACCCCCAGTGTTTTGTGTCCATTGGTTATGCTTAAATGCATGCACCAAAGTCCCTTGGCTGATCTGTTACCTCCCCCCCAACGTCCCTGTCCTTGTTGCTGTAATTTGACAGTCTGTTTGTTGCTGCTCTGCCTCTGTATCTATTTTTGTTCACCAGTTTATAATGGTTATTATTATCCATAGATAAGTGAAGACATGTGGTATTTTTCTTTCATTGACTGGCTTATTTCACTTAGCATTATGTTCTCCAGTTCCATCCATGCTGCTGCAAATGCTAAGAACTCCTTCCTTTTTATAGCAGCATAATATTCCATTGTGTAGATGTACCACAGTTTTCTAATCCATTCATCTGCTGATGGGCACTTAAGCTGTTTCCAAATCTTAGCTATGGTAAATTGTGCTGCTATGAACATAGGGATGCATATGTCCTTTCTGATTGGTGTTTCTGGTTTCTTAGGATATATTCCCAGAAGTGGGATCACTGGGTCAAAAGGGAGATCCATTTTTAATTTTTTGAGGAAACTTCATACTGTTCTCCACAGTGGCTGCACCAGTCTGCATTCCCACCAGCAGTGCACGAGTGTTCCTTTTTCTCTACATCCTCTCCAGCACTTGTCGTTTGTTGATTTGTTGATGATAGCCATTCTTACAGGTGTGAGATGGTACCTCATTGTTGTTTTGATTTGCATCTCTCAGATGATTAGTGACTTTGAGCATGTTTTCATATGTCTCTTGGCTTTCTGAATATCCTCTTTTGAAAAGTGTCTATTTAGGTTCTTTGCCCATTTTTTGGTTGGATTGTTTGCCTTCTTTTTGTTAACTTGTATGAGTTCCCCATACATATTTTATTTTGAAGTCTTTCAAGTGCTTTGACAATTACATAAATTCTAGTTGGGCATGCTCATTGGGGCTTTATTATCAAGAACCAGCAGCATAGAGGGAGAAATATGGTAGAACCTCTTTATTTGCAAATGTTATACAATATTTCCAAACTAACCGACTTGCTAAAATTTGTGTGTAACTCCAAAGTCAATACTCCCAGCACTTTCAAGGTCATTCATAAGCAGTGAAAAATTTGAGTCACTCAAAGCACACCTTCCCAGCTAATGTGGAAGAAAGCCACACTCTGGTGTCTAGTTTCAGCTCTCATTCTGTTATCTGTGGGGTGTCCCCTGTGTCCCCATCTGTTGCTGGTGGAAGTGGAGTTCTTAGGGTGCCATTGGGAAAAGAATTTTCTGAGGCTCCCAGGGGAGGATGAAGTATCATAGAAAGCTTCATCAATGATGTAAAATTGAAGATGTTTCCTTTCAAGGTCCCAATTTCCTCTGTCTCTTTATGGAAAAAGCCCAATCTTACCTTCAGCAGGACTAAGATTAAAACCACTTCCCAAAGCTTCTGCTCCAGATTAAAGCACAGTCTAGTTCAGCATTGGACTAGCTTAGCTTGTGTTCCCAGTGGCAGTCCATTAAGGCCACATGGCAGGTGAGTGGAATGGCAACTGTGGGTCATGAAGCAAGAGAGTGCAAGAAAGCAGGAGCGAAGCAAGGGAGAGAGAATTCTTTGTCTGGGGTTTATACATGGGAGCTTAACCAATAAACCCTTCAGGATTTTTCGCTCTTGCAGTAGCTCTTCCCTCTCTGCCAATGATCTTTGTTCTCTAGACTAGACTCATAGGCAAGAAACTTCCCTATATCACTCCAACTTCACTGTGCATGTGCCCATTTATTTTCCTTATTAGACCCCTTCCCTTACTGATTTGCAGAGATTGCCTGGGGAGTGTAAAGTTTCATCTTCTTGGTAAAGCTGCTCAGATGACCATGCTTATAATGTCTGGCCTCCCCTTTGCTCTCTTGGTTTTATTATCAACTAACTAATTATGAATATAACAATACTGTAACAAGTCTCCTTTTTGCAATCTCTTTAGTGCCATATTGTCTGCATTTTTTGTTGTTGCTGTTGACATTTTACTGTTTAAAATGACCTCCTAGCATATTGTTAAAGTGAGGTCTAATTTTCCGAAATGCAAGAAGAATGTGATGTACTTGACTGATAAGATTCAAGTGTTAGTTGAGCTTCGTTCAGGCATGAGATATACTGCTACTGACCATGAGTTCAATGTTAATGAATCAGCAATATCTCTTTCTCTCTTTCTCTTTCTCTGTCTCTCTCTATCTCTAGCTCTATCTCTATCTCTCTCTATCTCTATCTCTCTCTGTCTCTGTCTCTCTCTCTATCTCTATCTCTCTCTCTCTATCTCTCTATCTCTCTCTCCCTGTCTCTATCTCTATCTATCTCTATCTCTATCTCTATCTCTATCTCTATCTCTATCTCTATCTCTATCTCTATCTCTATCTATCTCTATATATGCCTAAGTGACTGGATGACCAGCTGAACAGAGAAATGACCGTCCAGTAGCTATGACATGCACTGACCAGTGGGAGCATTGCTCAGCTGACAGACGGGAGCCAGAACCCAGCTGACAGCTGGTGAACTCAGCTGCTGTGGCACAAACCTCTCCCAGGGACACCCTCCCCCACCTTCTCCTGAGCAGGGCTGAGATGAGCAGAGTGGTGTGGCGCCCAGCCTGGGATGTGGCTCCTTCCTGGCCGCCTGCTGCTTCGTGCATTATTCATGCTGTGCAGGATTGACATGGACAGCAGGCTGGAGCCTGATGAGCTGGCAGTTAAGGCCGAGCTGCAGTGGCGTGGAGGTCCACTGACCCCCGAAAGCCAGGCTGAGGGACCCCACTGGTGCACGAATTTGTGCACTGGGCCTCTAGCATGAAATAAAATGTCTTTCAGCAGAAACACACATAAAACAAGATGATATGCAAAGTTGGTGAAAGTGGCCCAGCCAGTGTGGCCTCAGTGGTTGAGTGTAGACCTATGAACCAGGAGATCACTATTCGATTCCTGGTCAGGGCACATGCCCCGGTTGCAGGTTTGATCCCCAGTTGGGGGCATGCAATAGACAGCTGATCAATCAATGATTAACTCTCATCATTGATGCTTCTATCTCTCTCACTTTCCTCTCTGAAAAAGAAAAACAGTTGATAAAAGTGTAATCAGAGCTTCTCGGCAACCTAAGTCTGTATTTTCCCTAGGAGCAATGTTTCTGCATTTGCTACCTCAGTATTCACTGAGACTTTATAAAACATAACTACCGTGAAAAATAAGAATAGTCCTATTTATATGTTAACCCCACGGATGCCTTTTCTAATTTGAAGATCCTTGGGGTAAGTGCTATTGTGTAGATTTACCATTTCAAGTCAAGAACAGATAAATTTGCCCTTGGCTCATTTTTATTGTAAATAGTAAGATTCAAGACAACGAATTGAATTGTTCTATTTTCACTTATATTTGTTTACTTTTGTTAAAAAATGATTAAAGAAGACTATTTAAATAAAAGTAAACTAAGTACTTAACAATTCTTGAAGCTGAACAGTCAGGCTCCATTGGGAGAACTGCGAAGTGGAGCAGAAGGCAGGAAGTCTTTACAGGATAAAGAGCAAAGAATAAGGAAGAGACAAGGAGGAAAATACTGGATTGGCTCAGGCCACATCGCCAACCTGATTTGAGATGAGAAGGGGATAAGTATGGGGTCCAGACTTGGGTTGGAGTTTAAGGATTGGCTGGCTGGATATACTGCAGTTTTGGTCAGAGCAAAGGATATATAGGAATCAAGCTTTGGTTTACTGATGTGGCACCTCAGGCAGAAGCAACTATCTTAGGCCTAGAAAGTTACTTCATCACTTTCATGAATCATAAAAAAGAGGGAATAATTCAGGTTTATTTATTAAATTACAGCCGTGTTTTTATCTTATTTTTGGTATGAAGATATGCATAATCTTTAAGTCACCTTTATTAATTTACTTTAAAACTGGATTCCTCCTTCTTACTTGATATTTGTAATTATAACAATATGCAATCCCCTAAACCCCAAATATTGTGTTGGTTATCTGTTTCAGTGAGGGATGCTGTGTTGCCTGCCTGGAAAAAGCAATTGAGCCCTGATAACATTCCCTTCATATTCTTGGAAAATTTCTATAAATCTTCGTTTTAAGTGCTATGGAACAGCATGTTAAATGTAAAATACATTATTAATTAATGCTAACTCTTCACAAACCTAAGTGCTTTCACTATCATAATTTATGTGCAATATCCAAGTGATCATTTCAGTTAAAATAAAACAGGCTATAACTTCAAACTATTTTGTCAGGTTCTGATTTTTCTCCTAAGTATTACAGCCTCAGCAAAGTCAACAACTGGCAAATAGTAGCTAATAAGTTAGTGATTTAAGCATTCATGTGGAATTTTTATATTTAACTTTAAACATTTATGTACTTGGATACAATTAAATCAGATTTTTTAAACTTTATGTGTATATATTGTTTATGTAACATGCCAACTTCATAAGCCTTTGAAAGTTAGCCTCTTAGGTCCGTTATCAATAACTGAGATAAGACTGACTCTATCTTGCTTTCCCATTTCTAGTTCAGTTACAGACATTATTATTCTCCTCTTAAAAAAAAAAAAACCTTCTCAATTGCTGATACAGAAAAATTGCTTTATTTCCACCTCAGTGGAGCTTCTTTTTGGATGTTGAAACACCTGCTATGCATACATTATGGAAAGAACATACCAATCATTTAGAATGAAAGTTTGAATATAAATGTCAGACATTACTGAAACCTACTTCAAAATGTGCTTATGTGTCAGTTTCATTGTTTTACCATGTTACTGCTGTAGAAGCAGATGTGTGTGTGTGTGTGTGTGTGTGTGTGTGTAATGAAAGGGCAAGGGTAACAACTACTGGTTAACATAAATAAACAACCTCAGTTATTAACTTGTGTTAACACTACTTAACAATTCTACAAATAGGATGCAAAAAGTTTCCACTCCTGTGTTTATGCTACATTCAGTTTGCCTAGGGGTGTCTGCATTTACTCACTGGTGCTTTTCAAATTGTCTTTCCTTTTTATAAAGTAAGGCTAAGAGTGCTCTGCACATTGCAAAGACTTGCGGATGTCTGTCAGTTTCTAGTAAAATAGAATGGCGGGACTGGAAAGAAGTAACCTGTAGAGAAAGTGAAATTTAAGCCACTGCCCAATAGTTATTAATTACTTCTTTCATCTCAGTTTTGATCATGTGGCCCCAACTCCACCCTAACCAACTCTTTATCATTAATATTTATATATACCCTGGTCTTTTGCATCCTTTTGATCTCCTCATTTTTAAAAAAAAAATATATATATTTTATTGATTTTTTACAGAAAGGAAGAGAGAAGGCTAAAGAGTTAGAAACATCGATGAGAGAGAAACATCGATCAGCTGCCTCTTGCACACTCCCCACTGGGGATGTGCCCGCAACCAAGGTACATGCCCTTGACTGGAATCGAACCCAGGACCCTAGAGTCCGCAGGCTGACCCTTTATCCGCTGAGCCAAACCAGTCAGGACTCTCCTCATTTTTTTAAGGTCAAACATTTGAGATGGAATAGATAAACATTATCACCATTCCAAACAACCTGTTTCTGGTATGTTGTTACTTACTATCTCAGATTAGTCAGCTATAACAAAGTACCACAGACTGAATGGCTTACAAATAAAAAAATATGTGTTTCTTACAATTCTGGAGCTTTAAAGTCCCAGATCAGGGTGCCAGCATGGTGAGAGCCTTCTTCCCGGTTGCAGAATGCCATCCTCTTGAACCCTCACGTGGTGGAAAGAAGGTGAGAGAGTTCTCTAGGGTCCTTTCTATAAGGGCACTAATCCCATTCACAAGGGCTGCACCCTCATGACCCCATTACCTCCTCCTGGTCCACCTCCTCATATGATAACATAAGAAGTTAGGGTTCCAATATATAAATCTGTAGCGGGGACACATTTAGTCTTTTGCAACTATAATTTGTAATAATCAGAACTTGTTAAGTCTGAGTGAACTGTCAAATTTCCATCATTAATCAACAAGGTGAATGATAAATTTAAGCAACTTAACTTACATATCTTAATAAAATTAATAAAATTTCTCAATTCCAGTCAATATTTTAAATATTCTTCTTGAGATAAATTTAAGGAAAAAATATTTTTTCTTATTTAACATGAATAGTTTCACTAGCTTTTTACTCTGAATCTTGTTTTTCCTGTATTGTCCCTACTTATCAGAGACATATGTGATCTTCAGTAATAATGTAAAATATTTACATTATTTCTATTTAGAAATAAGTATTTTTCAGAATAGCTAGGTATATAATAATTCAGTATAAGTTACAACAAGACCAACCAGTTTTTCTTAAATATATGACAAAGTTACTGTGACATAGTCCAGGTGTGGCCTAATTTGACTTTTGGTTGTATAATCATCCTATTTTTTATTGCTGGTAAGCAGAAGAAAGTCAGTTCAATTAAAATGTATCAGTTTTTTCCTATTTCCATGTCTGAGATTGAGACATAGAAGGTATAAAAGATTAAAAGATTCTATCTTTTAATATAGTAATATATTTTAAAAGAGTAATATCTTTTAAAAGAGTAATATAGAAATTAACTGTCATTCCCTCACTCTGTCACTCTCTCACTCTGTCACAGAGATGGTGGTGGCCACGGAGCTGGAGTGAGCATGAGGCTTGCATTGCCCCGGCAATGGAGAAGCCAAGCTTCCTGCCTGCCCTGGCTGGCCCTGAGCTCCACTCAAGGCTACAAAGCTTCAATTATAGAAGATAAATAAATCCCAGATACCTCCTTCCAGCCTGCAGCTGTGGCCAGCCTGAAAACAGACATCAGCCCCTCACCCAGGCTGGCCAGGCACCCCAGTGGGACCCCACCATGATCCGGGATACCCAAAATGGCAAACCAGCCAGCCCCCACCCATGCACCAGATCTCTATCCTATATAATAAAAAGGAAATATGCAAATTGACCCCAACAGCAGAACCACTGGGAATGACGGGTCACTGTGACACACACTGACCACCAGGGGGCAGATGCTCAATGTAGGAGATACCCCCTGGTGGTCAGTGCACTCCCACTGGGAGAGCCCTGCTCAGCCACAAGCCAGGCTGATGGCTGCCAGCACAGCGGTGGTGGCGCCAGCTTCCCCCACCTCCTCAGCAGGGCTAACGATGTCTGACTACAGATTAGGCCTGCTCCCTGCTGGCAAGTGGACATCCCCTGAGGGCTCCTGAGCTGCCAGAGGGATGACTGACTGCCAGCTTAGGCCCAATCTCCTGGGGAGTGGGCCTAAGTCAGCAGGTGGACATTCCCTGAGGGGTCCCAGACTGTGAGAGGGCATAGGCCAGGCTGAGGGACCGCCCCAAGTACACAAATTTTCGTGCACTGGGCCTGTAGTAAGAATATAATCCATAGTGACAGAGTCCTTGGATTTGATTTTCAACCTCTTCACTTGTAATTGAATGATTGTGGAAAATTCCCTACCTCATTTTAAATGTGAGTGTCTCCATTTCAAAACCAAAGATGAGTATAATCCTGCCAGAGCTATTGAGTGTTTAAGTGAGATACTCCATGAAAAATATTGTTCTTGATAATTTTTAAAGGTAGCATATTATAAAAATGCATAACTTAAAGAACCTTTAAACACTTTGCTGATAGACACAGTGTAAATTAAGAGCTGAGCCAACAAAATTCTACTTCATAATGAAACAAATGTGTACTTTGAGTTGACACCTTCCTAGCCATTAAATTTCCATAGGAATGTCCAAACAACCTCTAACCAATATTTAATATATAAGTGTACTGTATTTTACTTCTTTCATCTCAGTTTTGATCATGGGTCCCAACTCCACCCTAACCAGCTCTTTATCAATATATGAGTTAATACAAATTATATACATTAGATACACTATTAATCAGGCAGCTATGATTTTTATCATACATTTTAATAGTTATGAAGAGTTTAATTTCCATGTAAGGTAGATGTTGAAATTTTAAAATAAAGTAGTTATAGCTCTCCTTTAAACATTTTCAATAGAATCAAAATACCATCATAATTTATATATCCATTATTATCTATTTTTAAAAATATATCAACACTTTTATTTAAAAGTCAAATATTTTACTTTTTTTCTCCTCAAACCAATTCCATTCAACTTTCCCAACTTAACTTTCATCATAATATGAGATATTTTATGATAAAAAATGTATTTATTGATTTAATATTTTTATGGCCCTGAGCCACCCTAAATATTGAAATATTCTTTACTGAGGAAGTTATTATTATAATAATTATTAGAACCTAAAACTTATTAGTTGTTATTACTACCTAGTTGATATAGAGATATAAATTTTCATAAACAACTTTACATTAAAGTGATTTTTATAGAAAATATATATTTTATGAAATGTCTTAGACATTTTTATTATATTGAATCTAATATGTATGAATGAATTATTTATTGTTAGCATGAGTCAGAGTTACCATAAATTCTATCCTTCTTATTTTTTGGTTCATCTTTATACATGTAGGTGTGGAAATACTTTGCTCACATAAATAAGTCAATAGGATTAAGAGTCTTATTCTAGCAATGTCATTGAATTATTTGAACTCTTTTTAGGATGTAAGCAATAGTCTTGCTCTAACTCTTCAACAAAGATCCTTTTGAAATGACTTATCAGCTCACAATGCAAGTAAGTATTCTTTCAATTTTGTTGAAAACAAATATCTAAAAAGCACTGGTCTTATACATTTATTTATGTCCTCTAAAATTCTTTATTTTTTTCAAAACCAGCAGAAATATTTTAATTGATTCTTATAGTAATGTGTTGCAGATTTGTAATATTCTGGAACAATCACCACTATAAGTCTATTGGTGGGTGTAAGACATTTTATTTTTAAAAGTTGGAGAAGTTCATTCTATGATGATAGAAAATCAGGACTTGAAACTCCATCAGAGACTGGAGAGAATATACAGTACACTTTCAGTTATCTGCCAGCTGGGTCAAGATAACTTTTTGGAGTTGTTTGTAAGAAGACTTTGCTACATTTGTTGGCAATCATTTTGTAGATTTTCATTGATACTTAGCTCTAAGAGAGTGGTGTTTACTTGTTTGAAATGCATATGAGTTCAAATAATACAACCTGGGTTTTAAAAACTCTCTTAGGAAAGATTTACTATAAAATATATAGTTCTTTAATTAAAAAATTAATACCCTTAAACCATTTATACTCACATACCCATAAGTGCTCCCAGATACTCAAATGTCACCCAGAAGCCAGGTGGCAGACCACTCATCTGAGGAACAATAATATGATGATTAGGCAAACAGCTCCAAAATGGATCTCTTGGCTGCTTCTTCCAGATTTTCATTCCTGGACTCCTTCCTAAACAGAGTCTCTAGGAGAAAAAATAGAGAAGTATTTAAAAGCAGGTGATATATAACATTTTTACAATCCTATCTGACATTTGTTAGGGCTGTTTTTTACCAAGGCTGCATATTCTCTTGGGGTATAGTCTCTTTTGTGTAC
>PVJC01008946.1:15098-47269 GCA_004026665.1 Murina feae | reverse complement strand
CCCTGAGGCACCCCGGTTCCTCTCCCCTGCATTTAGAACTGACAGGGCTGGTTTGTGCTCTGGGAAGACGGGCCATTCCCTGGGGTCAGGCTGCAGGGGCGCCAGGCAGGGAAGGTGACAGCTCCGGGCCTGGGCAGCGGGCCTCGCATCTCTCTGCTCGGGGTCCTGGGGGCCGAGGGGAACATGGGCCCCACAGACTTGGCCTCGACCTCGGTGCTGACTTGCAGGGGGTGCCTGAGTCCCCCCAGGCCTGCAGGCTGCCCCTCCCCCAGGAACCCCTGGTTTCCCTGCCCCCCACCCCACCCCAGCCCTGCCACCTCCCACCCCCAGCTCCTTCCGCACAGCAGGGAACAGCTGTGATTGGCCCCCGAGTACCCCAATATCCAGTTTCTAGGAAAGGCGGACTGCATCATGTGAGCCTGAAACACGCCAGGGGCAGCAGGATCAGAGAAAACCGAGAACCTGTCATTCATTGAGAAGAGCTTGGCAGACAAACCAGCGGCCTCCTGCGGTATCCCTGGGGGGGGGGGGGGCGGTGCTGGGCTAAACAGGCATCCCCTCCTCAGAGCGATTCTCTCTCAGGGAACCAGAAGGGGCACCCAGAGCGGGGATGGGTGGTCGCCAGACTTTCCGAGTTCCGTTCCCAGCGCCTGGGCCCACACAGCCCCAGGAACTGCCTTCAGCGACACAGTGGCCCCTCCGAGGCCCCGACTTGACCGAGATCCCCTCGCCGGATGCTGGGCCACCCGGCCCCCTGAAGTCCTCAGATCTCTCAGGTTCCCTTAATCCACCATGACGGAGGAGAAGGCCCTTTCCCAGCCCGAGAGACTCGGTTCACCCGCTGAGTCAGCACTTCCTCTTGGAAACCTCAGCAGTTCAGAATTCCATGATGTTGGGGGACCAGCTGAGGGAGTGTTTACTGCGGGGCCACGGAGGTTGCTGGGGGGCAGGTCTGCGATCCCAGCGGAGACAGGAGGGGAAGCAGTTGATTTGCAGACGCCGGGGCCTCGCACAGACTAGCTCACTGGGTAACAAGGAGCAAGGGGCTGAGGGTTGCAGACAGGAGCTGGCCCTGCTGGATCCCGCTATGTGCCACCGATCCTCACCCACAGGGGACACAAGCCACCCATCAAGGGGCCACTGTGTCGGCTCAGGCCCTGTCCTCCAGGTCCCTGCTGCCTTGGGACAGGGACTCATTTACATTCCCATCCTCGGGGCAGGTGTAGCTCCTGAGTGACCAGGTGCATAGCCTGGGCCGCCTCCTAGGTGAGGTGCCCAGGGCCCTGTGTCTGGCTTGAGGGGTGTGCACTGGGCCCCCCCCGCCCCCAGACAGCCCAGCAGGAACCTGCATTCACCCTGCAGCCCAGTCAGAGACACAAAGGGACCAGCCCCAGGGCCCCTGGAGAGGGCAGGGCTGGGTTTGAGTCTCTCCCAGGACCTTAACTTCCCTCTGCCCCCACTCGCCCAGCCTGGCCTGGAGGGGCATCCGGGCGCCCACCCCAGGCCTGGCGTGTCCTGGCCATCGGGTCACAGGACAAAGCCCGCAGCCCGCCCTTCCGTGTGGGCCTGGAAAAGATGCTGAGCGGGGACCATCTCCCCAATCAATGTCAGGATATCCCTTCCTCCCAGTTATAAAGAAAGACTTCACTCGGGAATTCCCAGCGCCAGACAAGCTCCTGTTTATTCCCGCCACCTGCCCCAGCAGACGAGGGGGGCCGTCCGTTCTCTCCCCGCACCCAGCCTGCTTCCTGCTGACCCTGGCGGCCATGTCCAGGCTGGGCTTTTCCCCAGGGAGGTGGACGCCATGGGCCTTCAGCCTGGGAGCAAGCAGGGTAGAGGGATCCTAGGAGAAAGGCCAGCAGGCGGGGTGGTGAGAAGACCCGGCCCGCCCTCGGCAGGCAGTCCCTTGGCTGGGGAAGCCTCTGAAACGGCACAGACGGCCACTTTGCTGTCCACAGAAGGCAGCACCCTCCCCGTCTGTGGGCCCCAGCCTCTGTGCATGATGGGAACCCAAACAAGAAACTGACCGACCTGCTGGCCACCCAGCCAGGCGCCCCAGACAGACCCGCCTGCCAGGTGCTGGCTCACGGCCTGGTCCCCCCCACTCCTCACTGGACGCAGCGGAGGCCAACCCCACCGACCCAGTGGGGCACTGCAGGGGTTGCCACCAACAGCCAGCCTCCTGCACCAACAGACGCCGGCACCACCACAAACTCCTGCCGCCGAGACAGGCCGCACGCCATTGTGGGCCTAAAAGACCTACCTCCTCCTCTTCCTCCAGCCTGTCCCTCGGAGCCTCGCCTGCCCACTCAGTTCCCAACTGGACAAACGCTCCCGCTCGGCATCCACCCTCAGCGTCTCCGCGTTTAACAAACCGTTGCTCACAGGACAAACAACTCCACCTCCAAATATAACGGGTCCTGAGCATCATTAACCCGCAAACTGGCCTCACCTGGGCGTGTGGGCGCAGCCCCACCCACATGCAACCCCAGCCTCCGGCAGGCGGGCAGCAGGTGTGAACCTAACCCAGGTTTTTTCCCCCTAAGACTCCACTCCCCTGGACTCTCCTTGGCGAGCGAGTCAGACCCCCAAATCCCTCCCATCAAAGGGGGACGAAGAGCCCAGGACCAGCCCAACAGGTCCCGTGGCCTGATTCTTCTCCTCAGTGTGCACATCCATGCAATAGGGATAACACTGCTGACTTCTTACCCAGGGTTGTTAAGGGATCCCATGGCTCATCAGTGAAAAGGGGCCAATTACATGGATGACAGTAAATACTCAGGGGGCCTCCCACCTTTCCTGCTTCTGTTTCCCATGCGTCTCTACACGCCTTGATTACAGCACACGCCTCAGTTACAGCACATGCCACAATCACAGCACACGCTACAATCACAGCACATGCCTGTTACAGCACACGCTACAATCACAGCACATGCCACAATCACAGCACATGCTACAATCACAGCACACGCCTCAGTTACAGCACATGCCACAATCACAGCACACACCTCAGTTACAGCACACGCTACAATCACAGCATACACTACAATCACAGCACATGCTACAATCACAGCACACGCCACAATCACAGCACATGCCTCAGTTACAGCACACACTACAATCACAGCACACGCTACAATCACAGCATACACCACAATCACACCACACACCACAATCACAGTACACGCCTCAGTTACAGCACATGCTACAATCACAGCACATGCCACAGTCACAGCACATGCCTCAGTTACAGCACATGCTACAATCACAGCACACGCCGCAATTACAGGCCACACTTCGATTCCAGCATGGGGACTGACCTGTGTCATTTCATGATTTTCTTATTTTAAAAATGTTTTGTTTTTTAAAATATATTTTATTGATTTTTTACAGAGAGGAAGGGAGAGAGATAGTTAGAAACATCCATCAGCTGCCTCCTGCACACTCCCTACTGGGGATGTGCCCGCAACCAAGGTACATGACATGCCCTTGATTGGAATCAAACCTGGGACCCTTGAGTCCGCAGGCCGACGCTCTATCCACTGAGCCAAACTGGTCAGGGCTTTAAAAATGTTTAAAGCAAATAAAGTTAAGGTCACATTGAATAAATAGCACATAAGTAATGGGGAATTACTCCTTCACTAGTCATTTGTAATTAGAATCTACACCTGGATGGCAGGTAAATCGAGGGAAAGTCAGCTCTAGTCGCAGAGGGAGCCTCTGCTAAAAGTTGTGTGTGCCTCGTTCTAAACATTTTATTGGCAACACTTTCCCCCACTTCCTTCTGCACCCTGGGCATCTTTCCACTCAGCTAAGAAACACCTGCATAGCTTTTCAAGGGCATTCCGTAGTCTATTGGTGGACATTATATTTGTTTCAAATTCTCGCCACGAACATCCCCCCACATATATTCGAGGAAAGAGCCTTAAAAATGAGACTCCTGTGTCCCATTATAAACATTCACAACGGTTGTCAGGAGCTGACGTTCCAAAATATTGTGTTGATTTTCACTCGTCCAAACTGCCTCCTTCCCCCACATTCTCTCCGACATTGGGTGTCATCAATCCGTAAAATTCTGGCCAATCCGATGGCTTAACTAAGTCATCTAGTAAATACATGGCCCGTTTGTGAGCTTCCACGGGTGAAGTGCCTGTTTCCATCACCTGCCCGTTTTTCCGCTGGGTTTCCTTCTCTTTTAGTCCTGGATGAGAGAGAGAGAGATCCTTTGTTACAGGTGTCGTGAAAGTATTTTTTTCTTCCAGGCAGCATTTTATCTTTATTTTTAGAGAGAGAAGAAGGACGAGAGAGAGGGAAATATCAATGAGAGAAACATCCAACGGCTGCCTCCTGCACGCTCCCTACTGGGGATCAAGCCCACAACCTGGGCATGTGCCCTTGATGGGAATCGAACCCGGGACCCTTCAGTGCGCAGGCTGATGCTCTATCCACTGTGCCAAACCAGCTAGGGCTCAGGGTTTTGTTTTTTTTTTCAGAATAGGGTAAAAATTCCAGTTGGGATCTTAGTCAACAATACAAGATTGTTTAGCATCTACCTCTCCCCATCTGACCTATCCCACTAACACACACACACTATGTAGGAAACTGAAGGTAAGGAGACCAGGATGCAGAAAAGGACAGACACTGGTGAACTTCAACCTTGAGTTGCGGATGTCACCAGAGACTTGCTGGCTTCCCAAAGCCTTTTCTCAGATCGCTGCAGGGAAAGGGATTTTGCTGGAGGGCGGGTAAGCCTGCGGCTTTACTCCGCATCCCGCCTTCCGGGCCACGCCGAATGTGGCTTGGCCAGCGGCCAGAGTGCTGGGGACCAGAAGTGTCCCTGCAGACCAGGGAGCTTCCGCCACAGAACAATGGCCCTCGTGGGAGTGAACAGCATCCAACAAGGATCACAGCTAAGTCTGTTTAGAAATAGATGCTATTTTATTACCCTCAGCTGGTCCCTGAACATCTGGTCGAGATCTGCCTAGAGAGAGTCCTACTGGACCGTTCTTTATCAGTGAGATCTGTAGGGTCCTATTACGCTGCCAGAAATACTGCACTAAGGCAGTGCTGTACACTCTAGAGTTGGATTTCTTAGGCAGGCAAATAGGCTCTTTGTAATCTCGTTTAGGTTATTGATTTACTTAGCAAATCCTTCCTCCTTTAAATAGTGGAAATCGAAAGTCCAGATCACTGACCAAAAAAGGTCCAATTAGTGGACAGAGGCTGCGCAAATTTTCCTGATTGTCACTTTGTCTCAAGGGAAAATCGGTTCCTTTGTAAGAATCCTACTAGTTAAAAACAACAACAAAGCTGGTACTGGAAATAACCCGCCTTTCATTTTTTAGGAAGATGTAGTAGTTGCAGTACAGAAAGTTATGTGAAAAAACATGATTATAAACGTCCAAGTCTGGCTACTGTAGTTGGTTTGAGTGTGTGAAGTGTAATGTGATTCACTGTGACAGCCACGGGGTCAGGTATATCACAGTCACCTACATATATAAAAGCCTAAGCGACCATTATGCTTTATGATTCACACTGACCACCAGGGGGCAGATGCTCAACACAGGAGCTGCCCCCTGGTGGTTAGTGCACTCCCACAGCCAACCTTCTGCAGCTGGCCAACCTCCCGCAGTCTCTCCCCCCAGGACTGGGCGAGAAAGCCCCTATAGGCCCCCTTTGCCACCTAGGCCAAGGGACCCCACCAGTGCACAAATTCATGCACTGGGCCTCTAGTTGATAATAAGCAACAAGTCAAGAAATGGATCGCCCAGGGAGGACGGGGGAGATGCTGACTGGTGTTTCAAATAATTGGCTTAAACCCTCTCAGAGGAAGATGTGTGTTCTACAGAGATGCTCTTAACAACCTGGCCATTGACTTACCTTCTTTTTTTTAAAAAAATATTTTTTTGTTGATTTCAGAGAGGAAGGGAGAGGGAGGGAGATGGAAACATCAATGATGAGAGGGAATCATTGATCGGCTGCCTCCTGCATGCCCCACAGGGGATGGAGCCTGCAACCTGGGCCTGTGCCCTGACTGGGAATCGAGCTGTGACCTCCTGGTTCATAGGTCGACGCTCAGCCACTGAGCCACGCTGACTGGGGTGATCTATCTTATTCAAGATTAAAATCCTACGGGCCCCCAGGTGGCCTAGAGACACTCTTGAATAATGTCCATTCTAGGGGAGGGGGTCGCCCTTTTTGAACTGACTGCTGAAGGCAGAACATCACTGCTTCCTTCCTCTGCCCTCCCTGCAATTAGAACCGCGCCCTCACCTCACACGCCCCACTCTCAGGAAGGCCTGCTGAGTTAGCAAGCTGTGACCTCGCTGGCCGGCGTGTGGTCAGGCTCAGGCTGCAACTGAGGGCTCAGGGAAGGCCATGGAAACTGTGCTGATCTGGTCACTTGGCGAGTTCTTGAGTGTGCACACTGGTTTCTGAAGCTCATGAGAAGAGACACACACACAAAATCCACAAAAGAAACCCCAAATTAGGGCAGTTAAAACACTAACTATCAAGGGCAAAAGGTACAAGGTTCTACTAGCCAACTACGGATACTCATGCCTTACCTCTTTTTCTATCTACTTAATGCAAAGATATAAAACCTCTGAGTGTATAAAAACCAACCATTAATGAAAGTGGCTGTTTTAACAACAAAACACCCTATCATGGATTACATAGATTAGTGTAGCAACTGGAGATAAACTAAATGCTAGCAAGCATCATGGAAAAACCCATTGTGCGGTAAAGAATAGTTGAAGATGATAGCTACCTTTGCATTAAAAAAAAAACAAACCTCATAATTTCAAGCAATTTCTACCCTCGTGGCTATGTCTGAATCCAATGAGAAGCAATCTCAATTGAGTCTTTGAATTTTTTTAACCCAGGCTTCATTTTTTTCTTCTCCTGTGACCCTCTTTTAAGAGAAAAAGACAGCTGTTTTCAAAGTCATTGTTTCCTCATGTTTCCTTCAGAAAGATGGTTTCCTAACTGCTGGTGGAAAGATGGTTTCCATGTGAACCAACGTGAATCAGGAATATTTAATGGTCTGTAAGACCCCATTTGTAAAACTACTCTTCCTATTACTCGTGACACAAAATTCCAAACGTTAGGATGATTGAGGCTGGGGCATATATTATTGTAATGGAATTTAATATCATAGCTCAGCATAACTTGAAAGAGTATTGTCTTAGGGGGACGCGCATTTCACAGCAATTACCTGCAAGAGGAAGCTGGGAAGCTTCTTCCAAACAATACAGCTCTTCTCTGTGATGAGCTCCTTGCTCTGGGCCCACCCCACTGGGGATTAGAAGGTGACCTTGCAGGGAAGTCAGGAAAGACTTTGGTCACGGGGACCCGAACCTCAAAGGTAAGTCCTCAGAACAGCCTGTAATTCCTTTACTAAGCAAATAACCTCCCAGTTACAAATATTTCACAGTGAAAGGGCCCTTTTCTCTTATCCTTTAATCTATTATCTGCTTTGCAATTCTCTAGGACAACAGAGTTAGAAATGGTGATAGTGTGTTGCCCAGCGATAGGGAATTAACATCCCTGACCGTATCCGAGCAAACGCTGGAAAGCCACTTAGAACTATGGTTTGGTGGCGATGGCTTGGAGTCAGGGCACCATGAGACCCCTTCCAACTCTTGTGAAGCCCCGAATAATAGGCAGCTCTAATATGGAAAACTATTCCTAGAAAATAACAAATACAACTTTTGGGGAGAACATGGTATTTAGAAGTGTTTCCACCAGTTTTCTTCAGAGGACCAACCTGGGGGCAGGAGGCAGGGGGTCCCACTTCCTGAATTCCAGCGAAAGGAGCTCTACCCAAGCCCACATTCATAGTGTGCAATCCAGTGTCCCGATTACTGACAACCAAGGCACCAGGAGACGCTAGAAGCAACTGTCAGGCAAACGGGGTTTCCAGGAGACGGAAACGTCTAGGTAACTCACACTCCGCTGACTCACTGCGAGGAGAGACCGTTATTTTTCAAACTGGATTTAGATGTGAAACAACTGGACTTTCTGAAAATATAAAACAGATCCGTCACCACTTCTTAGGTATGTGTCCGACCACTCACACGGATACCAAAGTCTCCGTGATTTTTAACAAAGTGAAACCTTCTCCCTGCTGCACATTTGGGCTCATTTTATAACCTATGTTTCATTTCCCCTTCAAAGGAACAATCGAGGTGCCGGTTCAGAATTTAGAATTTAATACTGCATTTATTAAAGTGTTTTTATTAACAGACTTTCACCAGAAAGTTCCGCGTGTGCTAAGACAGTAGGCACGGTGGCCTCGAAGGCAGGCATCCGACAGTGTGTGGCACCACACCGCGCCCGCACCATCCTGCCGCAGCCCTGGGGGCGGTTCGGGCAGGACCCACAACCAGCCTCCCCCACGAAATGGTTCAATAGAAATTTTGGTTCATTCAGATGTAAACGTTCTGAGTTCATAGGGATGTCGGTCTGAGACGAGCAGGGCTCAGCCTCCCTTTCTGCCCCGTCGGGCTGATGCGCCGACCCGGAGTCCTTGTCCTCAGCCCCTGCCCTGCCCGCAGCGGTCCCCGTGTCTCTGTGCGGACCGGGTCCCCACTGGCTATGCTCTGGATCACCTGCTTTTCTCGAGGACCCTGCGCTCCTGCAGACAACTGCTGCCGGCTCGGTCACCTGCGGGCGCGGCTCCTCGAGGCCTTGCAGGCTGTGTCCGCTGCCCCTGCCCGCTTTGTCCTGGGCCTGCATGTGCTGCCCTGGGTGGAGGAAGCAACTCCGCAGTAGAGGACTCTGCGCTGTGGGGGGATGTGCTCTGCCCTGCAGGCAGGGGCAGTGATGGACGTGAGGGACGGGGGGCACGAAGCCCTCGGGGGCTCGGTGTGCCACCGGCAGAGGTGCCACGCCGTTCTGCATGTGCACGAAGCTGCCGGCAGTGTGGGCACACTGGCGGCACAAGCAGTCACCCATCTGTTGGCAAGAGTGTGGACCATATTGCAAATGTCTGTAGGCATTTGGGCAGCTGCACCTCTGACTCAGTGAGAAGAAGTGACGCACGGCGTGCTGGTCCAGCGCCGGCTGCAGCAAGGCAGAGCCGGGCTCGGCCCGGGCGCTCTGGCCGAGCTCGCCGTTGTAAGCTGCGGGCACGGGCATCCCCGCGCTCTTGGCCGGGCCGCTGAGACACTCGGAGCAGATGTGGGTCTCTTCGTAGGCGGCCTTCTCAGAGGCGGGGCAGCTGGGGGAGGCCAGGGGCTCCAATTCATAGAACTCAGGCTCCGCGTTGGACTTCCGGCCCCGGGGACCCACGTGATAAGCATTCGCGCTGTGCGTTTTGCTCGGTCCCTTGTCCCGAGGACTCGCAGGCGAGGGGTGGGAGAAGGCGCTGCACTGGAGCTTCCTGGGCAGAGGGATCTGACCGCAGGCGCCCTGCGGCCCGAGGCACCGGCACAGGCACTGGAAGAAGAAGGTGGCGAAGGCCCAGCTGGTGCACATGATGAGCATCATGAAGGTGCCCAGCTGGGTGTAGGCCAGGACGGTGGACGGCATCATCATGGCCCCGGCCACGAAGGTGGTCAGGGCGGCCATGGCAATGGCGGAGCCCATGCGGCTCAGGGAGAAGACCACCTTCCCCTCCCGGTCGGCGTCCGGGGCCAGGCGGTACGCCACCCCATAGTGGACGGCGAAGTCCACCGACAGGCCCACCGCCACGGAGATGGTAACAGACTCCAACACGTTCAGCTCCCAGCCCAGCAGGACGAGCGAGCCGACCGTCACAAATATGGTCCCGGCGATGGAGACGATGGCATACAGGCTGATGATCACGTTCCGCGTGGTGAGCAGCATCACGCTGAAGGCCACGGCCACGGAGAGCCCCATGGCGACCAGGGTGCCGTCCGAGAGGCTGTCCTGCAGGTCGTAGAACTCCAGGTTGCTGACGAACCAGCCGTTGCCCAGGCCCTCGGGGGCCGAGCTCAGCTCGCGGGAGATCCACGCGTCCACCTCCCGGTAGAACTGGTGCATCTTCTCGTGGGCCAGCGTGAAGAGGTAGGTGCTCGGGAACTCGAGCACCACCGCCCGGATGGTGTCGTTGACGTCGAAGCGGGGCCCCGGGGTCCTGCTGTCCAGGTGGTAGCCCGTGCTGCGCTCCAGCTCCATGATGGCCCTCTTGATGCACAGCTCGAAGACCTCCTGCTTGTAGGGGAAGCTCCAGCGGCTGCAGCAGGGGTACAGGGCCGGCTCGTCGCAGTCCTGGTTCTCCATCCAGCGCTTGAACGTCTCAATGAAGCAGCTGGTGAAGTCCTGCTCGTCCGTCTGGTAGAAGAACGTCTGGTTCCGCAGCTTTTGGCAGAAGTGCAGAATCCAGACCTGGGATGCGGGGCTGGCGATGTTGAAGCTGCTGTCCAGGGTCAGCTTGCCTTTGCTCTTGGGGTTCAGCGGGTTGCCGTTGTCCTCGGGGGACACCCCCCAGATCACCGTGATGGGCATGTGCAGCTCCTCGCCGTGGCGGACGCGCTCGAACATGAAGAGCTTCTTGTACTCGGCGTCGTAGCGCTCGAAAGGGTGCGACGCCCGGAACACCTGGAACTCGGACAGCTCCAAGGAAGGCAGCTTCATCTTGGGGTTCACGCACACGATGTAGGCGCCCCCCACGGTCAGGGCGAGGAACCAGAACAGCCAGAGGTAGCGGAACTTGATGACGATGCAGGGCAACACCTTCTCGAAGAAGATGCGCGAGGCCTCGGACACGGCGAACAGGGCCCTGTGGCAGGCCCGGCACGTGGCCACCCAGCAGCTTTTGTGGGGGTACGCCTGCGGCTGGGGCTTCCGGAAGCAGGTGAATATGTTGAGGAGGTACCGCTCGTGCAGCACGACCACGGCGGGCAGCCACGTGACCATCAGCAGGTAGTTGACCAGGATGGCCGTGCCCGCGTACACCCCGAAGCAGCGGATGGCCGTGATGTTGCTCACGTAGTTGGCGTAGAAGGCGGCGGCCGTGGTGAAGCTGGTGACGAACATGGACAGGGCGGCGTGCTGCAGGGTGATGCCCACCGTCTCCGCCGTGTCGGCCTGGGGCTTGTCGAACTTGGTGTAGTTCCAGACGTCGCACAGGACAAAGGCGTCGTCGGCCCCGATCCCCACCAGGATGATGAGCGCCGTGAGGTTCATGAAGGGGAAGAACTCGAAGTTGAACACCACGCGGTAGAGGAAGTAGGAGACGATCAGGGAGCTGATGATGGCGAACATGGTCATGAGCGTGATGAACATGGACCGGGTGTAGACGCACATGACGAGCAGGACGATGACGATGGCGATGGCGGGGTACACAGTGTCCATGAGCAGGTAGTCCTGGAACAGGCTGTGCTTGATCCCGAACTCGATGCCGGTGACGGTGGTGACGCCGTCGGATGCGTTCCAGCGCTCGAAGTTGTCCAGGTAGATGCCCATCATGCTCTCGCCCTTCTCGGTGGGCGAGAAGAGCATGCTGTACTTGAGGGCGGGCGCGGGCTGGTCGGCCGCCCGGGGGGCCATGAAGTCCTTGTCCACCAGGTAGTGCAGGATCTGGTAGACGGCGTTATACTTGGTGCACTTGCGCGGCACGTGGGCGCACTTGAGCTGGTCCTTCCTGCGGGCCGCCGCGTCCCAGCAGTCGGGCTCCAGCGTGCCGTTCTGGTAGTGCTTGGCGCAGGCGCGGAGCAGCTTCAGCGTGTGGGTCACGTCCCGCTCCACGATCTTCTGACAGGACGACCGGTTGTTCAGGATGGCGATGTAGTTGCCCAGCGTCCAGCTGGGGCAGCAGGAGGCGGCCGTGGTCCTCTGGCAGAGGTCACTGAACTGGGGGTGCGCCCTGATCTGCAGAGACAGACACAACGGAGGACAGGCGTTTAGAACAGGGTCGCTCACCGGGCCGGCGTGGTTCAGTGGCTGAGCACTGACCTAGGAACCAGGAGGCCATGGTTCGATTCCCGGTCAGGGCACAGGCCCAGGTTGCGGGCACGAACCCCACCCAGTGGGCATGCAGGAGGCAGCCGATCCATGATTCTCTCTCATCATTGATGTCTCTGTCTCCCCCACCCTCTCCTTTCCTCTCCGAAACCAATAAAAATACTTTTAAAAACCAAACAATAGAAAAACAAAATAATTGCTCAGTGAGGGTCTCCTGCACTCTGGGCACTTTGACCTCTGTCTCACCGATGTTTCTCTCTCTCCCTCCCTTTCTGAAATCAGTAAAAGCATATTTAAAATAAATAAATAAAGCCGGTTGCTCAAAGGTCTGGCTTAATGTGGCCTCGAGGGCCAGGGAGTTACAGGAAGGTAAACAGCCATCCTCAGCGTGAATGCTGAGTGTGACCTCGCCCCAGGGCCCTGCTGCGGCCAAGTCCTCCCTAGGCTACTTTACTCTGATCAACAAAGTCCGGCTTGGGCTTGGGGATGACAGGCAAGTGTGAAACAGCTTCAACTAGTGCTGATGCGGTTTCAGAAAGGGGAGGCAATTAACACCTCTTCTGTACACAAGCCTTTTCAAAGTCCCTCTAAAAAGCGGTAACCCGGTAACCGGGACAGGCTGTGAGGCTTCCGGGACAGGCTGTGAGGCTTCCGTATGCATACCTACCGGATCAGTTAAGAGGACAACGGTCCAATTGATTCATGACACAGATCTGTGGCTTGGCCCTAAATTTCTGGTTATTGGTATGAAACACTGGGTGATGAAGGTGTATTGGCTCAATCAACCTAGTTGGAAGCAACATGACATCGCCTAGAAAACTGTCAGTGAATCAGAAGCCACTGGCTGGTGTGGCTCAGTTGGTTGGGCCCCTAAAGGTTGCCGGTTCAACTCCAGGTCAGAACACATTCCCCAAGCTGGTAGGGAGCTGGTAGGGGGCATGCAGGAGGCAGCCAATCATGGTTTGTGCTCACATCAATGTTTCTCTCCCTCTCCCTTCCTCTCTCTCTAAAAATCAATTACTTCTTTAAAATAATTTTTTAAAAAAGCAACTATTGACATCAGAAGCGCTGATGACAAAGATGCATGAAAGTGCTGGAATAGAACTGTTTCCTGAAATCTGTACATTCACAGGGGTGGGCAAAAGTAGATTTATAGTTGTACAAAGAAATAATACAACTATCATCCAGGAATATAAACAATTGTGAACCTACTTTGGCCCATCCTGGGACATATCTGAGTGTAAATGAATATGTACAATTAACACCATAAATAAGGAGTTTAATGATTTCCTCTGCATCCTTTAAAGTTTATTCAAGGTGGCTGAACCCCTTAAACCTCGGCAAACAGGGTTCTGCTGCCCGGTATTAGCAGGTGTGACGACCCCGGGTTCAGGGGGACAGTACTTCCCATGGGCCACTCTTCCCGGAGAAGGCTTTTCTGCTGACGGCTGTTCTTGTTACAGAAAATGGGGAAGTTGTCCCAACGCCAAGCCTGGCGTTGCTGACTCATACGGAAGCCTGTGCCCGTCCCCTTGGCAGCCCCTACTGGGAGCCCGGGCAGACTCCCCTTGGAAGCACCAGAGCTAGAGACGACCCACTTCTCACAGCCCCTCGTCTCACTTGCCAAAGGCTGTTCCCGGGAGGAAACTCCGAAGTTCAAGGAGAGTGTGAGCGCCCGGCTGGCGTGGCTCAGTGATTGTGTCCACCTATGAACCAGGAGGTGATGGTTCGATTCCCGGTCAGGGCACATGCCAGGCTTACAGGCTTGATACCCAGTAGGGGCTGTGCAGGAGACAGACCATCAATGATTCTCTCATCATGGATGTTTCTCTCTCTCCCCCTCCCTCCCTCTCTGAAATCAAGGATATTTTTTTAAAGAAAGAAGGGTGTGAATATTTTTTATTAAACCCACCCTGATCTTTATTAAAGCGGGGAGAACTTCACTTTATCATGAAATTCCTTCTCCAAGTGGAGGACATGTTGGCACAAATCACCTCTTGGGAACTGAGACTCACTGAAGAACTAAGTCACTCATGACCTAAGCTCTGGCCATCATGATACGCAGTTAAGCCTTTGGGGAGTCACAAGTAGTTTTATGTGGATTTTTGACAGCATGGGGGGTTGGCTCCCCAAACCCCCATGCCGTTCAAGGTCAACTGTACTTTACTTAGATAAAATAAAATAAATTTACAAAGATAAAATAAATTGGCCATGTTTGGGAACTGCTGAAGTTAGGAGCCTTCCACATGAGGGATTATTCTGGTTTTTTTTTTTTTACTTCTGCATCGGTTTGTATCAGGGTTAAAGAAGAAAAAAAAAAAGCCTAAAAGGCTGTCATCCAAGTGTACTAAATTAATGTCTATTTTAACAAAACTCACATATTTAAGTTCACTTCCCAAGAGCGGTAACTACTTGACATTTCACAAAACAGGATAATCCCTATGTAGCTGCTTCCAGGTGAAGGCAGTCACATAGGCCGTCAGGGGAAGCAGACGCCCAGCAGACACCAGGGAATCCGGGAGGGCACCCTCCGGTCTTCGTGGCAGATGCCAGTTCCCTCCCTACAGAGAGAGAACCCGCAGACCCCTGCCCTCAGCCTGGGGAGCTGAGAGGCAAAGCAACCCCAACGCCGGACAGTTCTCAGGCGGAGGAAAATGAACCGCACCCGTTATGAAACCCCGGATCTGCTAGAAGGAACCTCGTTGCAGCGGATGAAGGGACGGGACGGAAAGATACAGGAAGCAGGCTGCCAGCGGACCCTGGGGAAGCAGGCACAGAGCCCTGTCCTTGAAGGACCTGCACATGTAACAGGAGGGTTTTTGTTTTCTACGAGGACATCTGATCAAAGGTGAGAATGTTGGGCCGAACACTACTTGGACGGCCACTATCAAGAATAAAACGCCAGCGGCCTCCGAGGTGATCCCGATGGCAAGGATGGGCTACCTTGGAAAAGCAGTTTCGAGGGCGCGTGCGGGGTAAGAAGGAAGGACAGAGCTGAGCCGTCGTGACGGCTCACTTACCCGGGGTTGGAAGCTAGTGCCTGAGGCCTTGAGGCTAAAGGGACGGAGGACAAGGAACTGCCGAGGGGGTCAGGAGTGAGGCCATTGCGTTCAGGAAGCACGCAATCACCAGTCCCTTCCGTCCCTCCGTTCAAAAGAAAAAGAATGTCACTGACGCCTATACGAGATGAACACGACACAGCGGTCCTGCCCTGAGTCGCTTGCGAGCGACAGGGAGATCAGACCAGGAAACCGGTGATTCTGACTCAGGGTGCGAGGACCAGCGTGGCACGCCGAAGCGTCTGGGTGGTGCCACTCAGCCAGCTGACACTCGGTAATGCATTACCCTGTTGGGCTTACAGAGCTTAGCAAGTAGGTATGTCTTTATGAACAAGACTTTTTTCTGCCATATTTTTGGGGAAAAGAGTTACAGGGATGATTTCAAGATGTTTGACGTTTATAAAAATAGGAACGGAGTGAGTGAGAGCGACTTCTTATAACTCTTGTAACTCAAGGGGGGAAGGAGACGGCCGAGTTACTTCTTGTAACTTCTTGTAACTCTGAGTTGGAGGCATTCGCTGCTACGGAAAGCCATGCTGCTTACGTGGCTGCCCTGTGTCCCTGCACATTTCCTGGTTAGACAGCAGCAGGGGTGGGGTTGGCTTAAAATAGGGGTCAAGGAAGAAGAGAGAAAAAGGAGGCAGCAGAGCGTTAAATAGTACCTTAGGTTTTGAAACTAGCGGCTGAGCTGGAGCTATTTTAAGAGGCTGCGGGGAGAAAGCTAAAGGGAAGCAAGCCAGCCCCTCATCCCAGGTTCTAGTAACTGCTGGCCTCGCCTCCCCACGTGACTGCCAAACTGAAGGGAGCGGAGAGAAGGGAAAAGGTGAGGGCTCCTCAGCCTGCCTTAGAGTAAGCGTCGGGAGGGTCTAGCCGTCCATGAGAGTTGTCCTAGAAAACGGGGTCTCAGGCACCGAATTTCAAATCCCTTTTATCAGCCGATCACTCAGAATCCTGACTCCGACAATATGCAGAGGCTAAGAAGCAGGGTTCAGGGTTTCCGGCAGAGACGAGCTAGAGAAGCACAAGTGACGAACTGCCAGTGGGCCCACGAGGTCACAGGGCAGAGAAGGAACGGAGAAGATGGGGTGTCCCCGGAGGCTCCTGCGAAAGGAACAGACTGAGGAACAGACTGTCAGGAGGGAGCCGACAGCTTGGGAGTGGCAGGTCTCCTCGGGGGAGGGCAAGGCTGCCTGGACTCCGCGTGTCTGGGGCTTGTGGTGGGAACGGACGCTGGAGTTGAACGCAGTGTGCTGTCAGCACAGGCAGGTGACAACGGAAGCATCCGGTCCCCCTGGATGTTACACTGAGGACTAGACGTTTTCTAGGGTCGACCTACCGACAGTTAAGCTCTTCTGCTCTGTGTCATTTTGGTGTGTGTCCCATTCAATGGGATATTGTTAGTAATCAAGTGCTTACGTATAATACTAGCATTTGGGGGGAGAAGGGGGAGGGAGATGGCCAAGTAGCCTCAGGACACAGTTTGCTCAAACCACGGCAACAAATAAAAGCCCCAAAAGAGTCCAGAGCTGAGAGACTAAAGGAGGCGCAGCAACAATCTGAAATAACCTGAAATCTGACCAGCGAACCAAGAGCTAAGATGCCACTGAACACCTTATCCCTGCGGGAAAGGGTTACTGCTCTGGGTTCATGGCAGAGTTAGAGATGAGAACACAAAGGCGCTAGCCATTGGTAAAAACAGCATTAAATTTCACAAGTGAAAACGACAGCCATGCCCTCTGAGGCAGCACTGGGGGACCCCGTGATCTAGCTAGTCACGTGCTGGCGAGGGCTGTGACTGGCAGGGCCACTCATTGAGATGCGTGTCTTGTGGGGGGGTGGTTCCGCACATTTCACAAGTGGACCACAGTGCTTAGGGTGTCCTTGCTACGGATGACAAATGCGACGGCGCAGCTATCCAATCCGTATTCTGAGCCCAGGGGAGAAAAACACTCAGAGACGCAGAGCGCACCCATTCCTTTACGGTCTGCATTCTGCAAATGCATTAAAACCTCTAGCAGGCCACATATTTAGATTTCCTTGCATTGATCTCTCGTAGAAATGCTTCTGCTATGACGTTTTCCTGCTACCAACCTGCCTGAGACAGGGCTACGCAGCAGCTAAGGGTCCACACTGTATCTCTGTGATCACATCCTGCTTTTTTCCCCCCCCCCCCCCCCCTACATTCTGCTTTTTGATGAAGGCCATGAGGAGCTAGGGCGGTCCTCGCCTGCCTCACTATCAGGGGAAGCTGGGCGACCTCGAGAAACAAACCGGTTACCCTAGTCTATGGCTTTTGCCCCTGACTGAGAATTGCTTTTTGTGGTGACTGTCAGGGATGTTACAGACACGTTTGCTGCTCCCTCCCGATCAGGAAGCGTACAGGATTGCAGGGTACGTGTTCTTTCATGTTAAATCTCACTCTTAGCTTCATGATATTCCTCCTGTTACTTTCCCTTCATGTCATTCATTCAACTTTTTTATCGTGTCCATTCTGTATGCCTTTAGATAAGCCACCTACTGATGCTGATTTTACCCATTTGCTCTGGATGGATAAGGGTTATATATGAAACAGTGTATTGCTCCCACTCATGAAAGCTATGTTCCTCAGCACTGCTTTTGAGAATAAACTGCTAGCTCTAAAAATGACACTTATTCCAGGCCATAGTGACTCTTTGAGGTTCGTTTGAGTGGGAAATGGCATCTAGAGTAAAACAGAACAAAAATGGGGTATTTCCTGTATTTTGGGAGCATGAGGCACAGGCTGAAGTGAGACTTGGCCGGGCTCAAATCCTGAATTTGCCACTTCCCCGCTGTGTGAACTTTCCTCATCTATAAAATGGGCAATAAGCCCAGCCTGTGTGGCTCAGTGGTTGAGCATTGACCCGTGAACCAGGAGGTCATGTTCATGGGCCAATGCTTAGGTTGTGGGCTTGATCTCCAGTAGCAGGAGTGCAGGAGGCAGCCGACTCACGTTTCTTATCATTGATGTTTCTCCCCCTTCCTCTCTCTGAAATAAAAAAATATTTACAAAATAAATAAAATGGGCAATAATAGTACTTAATTCATAACACTATGATGCAGACGAATAACAGTTCAACGAACAGTGAAATAATTTGTTAGGCATTTGGGACATGTCCTGGCAGACATTAGCAGCACGCAATCAACATCAGCTACTAACAACAGCGTGAATTCAGTCACTACAGCGTCTTCAGGGGAGGAAGGTCTAAAGATCAGCTGTGAAGGTGGGATAACGAGGAGGAGGAGGCACAGAAGAGAAGGAGCTGTTCTCATCCAAGGTGTGAACATCCAGTAACCAGCCCGGCTTTTCCCGGGTTACAAGTCCCAAGGTCACGGGCCTAGGGAGGAAGGTAAAGGATGGGGCACAGTCTACTCTTCACAGACACTCAGCACATCTCCTCCGAACCTCACTGTCCACAGAAGGAGAAACGCCTTCACAGCTTCCGAATAACGAACTGACTGCTGTGGGAGAGAAGGAAACGTGGCCGATGAAAACTGACCTGGGAAGAAGCCACCGTCTGCTTACTGATGGTCTGTGCCTCTGGCCTGTTCGGAGTTGGACAGAGACAAGATGGCACTCGCAGCAAATCCTGATAGCTCACCCCACGGGGAAGTTACTTTCAAAAGGTATAAACGCTTCTCAGAATGAACAGAGTCAGATCTGGGGCCAACTAGCTGACCTGGCGAGCCACTCCCATTCTCACAATGAGACTGCTGGTCTGGGGGACCGCAGCGCCCTTTCTGCCTCGTACTCCGTTAAGGAGCGCTGTTGTTAGAACGGGCCACTCTTAGCATTGCCCACGCTTCCGTTTCCCGCTGCACCTCAGGGTGGCGCTAGGAATGCAATGAGTTCCTTTCCGCCTGGTCACTGTGCTGGGACAGGCCAGGAGGGACATCGGACAACAGTTTCTACCTGGAGAAACTGCCTCTGAACCCGTGACACTGACAGCTCTCCCAGGCCCAGAGGCGGCCTTGGCGCGCTCCAGAACAGGCAGTGCCGTCTCCCTGCGTCCTCTGCCTCCTCAAGGGCATGGTGTGTGGAGGAGAGGGCAACGGGCCTGTATTACTCCGGCCATTTACACAGATACCGCTTTCTGTCCTTTGATATCCCTTTCCCCAGCCTGTGCCCTCAATTTTCCTTTGAGGTCACAGGGAAATGGCGCATGGATTGCTAGGAAGGCAGGCATCTGGCTGTATAATTAAGGTGCTGACAGTTGCCTGGGGGGAGAGGGGGGCGGGGAGCGTGGTGAACAATGAAAGCAGATTAGGAGAGGAAATGCGACAAAAAGAAGGAAAGAGAGTCTTAACTGAGCCTGAAAGGAGAGCTGCTATGAAAGAACACAAGAGACTGTCACGGACAAAGAACAGGAGAGCGAAAGAAAAAAGTCCTTTATTCGGGAAGACAGCGTGGAGGGTGGGGACGGACACTGTGATCCTGGGATCTAAGAGGCTGCCGAGCGCCCGGCCACTGTTTACTCCTCGCAGGTGAGCCCGTGAGGACGCCCATCCGATCAGACGGGGCTCAGCAGTAAGAGGAGTTTCAAAAGCATCGCCTCGCTGCTGCCAGACCTACTTGGGTTTCCCTTTACATACCCTTGAATTATCTACATTGCACATCGATTTAATTGCCGGTAAAGTCCACAGCGTCTCTCCTCCGGCTGAAGTGAACACGACTCTGGAATAGCGGTCACCTGTGGATCCGAGAAAAGAAACGAAACAGGGTCATAAATTATTCATGGATGCCGTAAGACTTGGCATTTAGAAGCGATTCAAACTGGGAAACCGCATGGACAACTCATTACTGGCAGGGGAGACCTTCCTTTGAAAATTCCAGGAGGGGAAAAAAAAAAAAAAAAGCAACGCTCTAACATTGAACTGCTCAAGGCCTTCGCCTACTCTCTGCTCCGGAAAAGCCACAGGAGTCACATGACAAATGAAGCACGGGTCAGACCCTGATGAGGAAGAGGAATCCGGAGAATGTCCAGCAGGCAGTTAATTGAATGCCTCCCTCTTAATTTCACAACACAGCACCACGATGGCATATAACCTCAGAGAATGACGCACGAGGGACTGCCGAGGATGGATTATAAGGATGTGCTCTTTCCCTGGCAGCTAACCAGAGAGGAAGGGTGGCAGGTGATCCATTTAAAAGCACTTAAAAACAGTCCAGTAAGTACTGACTGCTGGCCAGGATCACAGACCCTTCCACGTCCTGGCTGAGCTCATCGGAGTAGAAAAACTGTGTGGAAAATCATCTTCATATAAGACATCTTCTGAGTAAGGGAGGCTGTGCAATGTTCTATAAAGGGCGTGGCCTTTGGCGTTAAACCTGGGTGTGGCCAGGACTTGTCGATTCCTAGCTGGTGATCTTGGGCAACCAACTGCTTCTCTGCACCTCGGCTCCTCAGGGGTTAGATGGAGACAGAAACACCATCTCGAACAGCCATGGGGACTAATTGAGACGGAAAATAGTGCTCAGTAAGTCCTCTTTCTGCTTCCCTGGCCGTGAGCAAAAATTCGAACCAAGGAAAACGAAGCAGATAAGTTTCACACGATCTAAGGTGTGTAAATGTGCTAACAAAGAAACTCAACTTGCAAATGAATGAATAAAGCTTTTATTACATAGACTTTGTTCACGATTATGAAGTTTTCTTTAGTAAATGCTTGTCTTCATCAAATGGCTGTTATCTTATGCTGATTGGCTTTACAGATCTAAATAAGCTTTGTGGGACAGTTCATTTGAGTAGTCGGAGATGACTTTATCGGGGAGGGACCTACTGCTCATGGGACAAATATTCAGTGCTGACTATGGAAATATAAACAAGACTGTACCGCATGAATTTGCTAATGTGCTTCGGGTCAAGAGAGATGCTGGTTAAGCAATATCTAGCAACACTTTGAGAGAAACAAGGTAACTAACCAGAAGCCAACTTTTCTAATAAGAGACAGAAAAGAAACTTGCATGGCTTCCTGAGGTCAGTAAAAAATGCTCCCTAATCTCCTACTTTCTATCTCGCTATGACTATGTAGTGAAACAGTGTCCAAGGTAAAGACCCGGGGGCGTGGCAAGATCTAGAAACATCCGAGAACCGATCAGGTCCTCTGTGATCTCGTCTCTAGAAAACTAACACAATTTAGAGAGATTTTCAACAACCACCAAAAAAGCTAAACTCTGACAGAAACTAGTTCTCCACAGTTCCTCACTGATCTAGGCTGGTCGGCGACTTACACACTTGCATGCACTTCCTCTAGCCGTCGCCAACCGGTGGTCAGGGAGGTTTGAAAGGCTGGCGACCGCTGCTCTGGCCTGTACTCATCCCTCCGTGGCAGCTGCAGAGGGGCTAGGCCAAGTCCAGGCGACAGCCGATTTTCAGCGAATTTGCTGCGACACACATCTGGCTTCCTGGCCTCAGGGAGGTTCTGGGCTCTCGTTTCTTTAAGGACACGTTCGGCTGCAAAGTAGCAACTGCTTTCCTCCCAGAGGCGCCCTCCAGCTCCCCCCACCCATCGCTTCCTGCCGCTTCCTGCCCGCCAGCGTCCTCACTCACATCGTGACCCAGGTTCCTGGGACCTCGAGCTTTGGACTTCTGGCCTTGACTTTCCTCATCTCCCTGTCTCTAAGGACTAAGGACAAGGCAGGCACACAGAATACTTTTCAAAGGAATCAACTTTTTACAACTACATTTTCGGTCATACAGGTTATTTCAGGGTTCAGTCCAAAAATGTGTACTATTTTTTACATAGTACGAGGAATTTTAGAAAGTGACTTGAGCCCTAGCCAGTTTTGCTCTGTGGTGGGAGCACTGGCTCAGAGACCGAAGGGTCTCGGGTTTGATTCTGATCAAGGGCATGTATGTTGGTTGCAGGCTCAAGCCCTGGCCCCGGTTGGGGCTCATTCAGGAAGCAAGCAATCAACCAATCGATGTGTCTCTCTTACATCGATGTTTCTCTCTCTCTCTCCCACTCCCTTCCACTCTCTCTGGGGGGAAAAAAAAAACATCAATGGAAAAAATAACCTTGGGTGAGGATTAACAAAACAAAACAAAAAAAAGGTGACTTGAAATTTTGGGCCAGCACAAGAATTTTACTAGACTTATATCCTTCCTTAAAATCAAGTATAGCTCCATCATCTCTTCCTTTTTCATTTTCGTTATAGGTAAACAAATTCAGAGCCGTGGCTGACTGACCTGGAGATGTACAATGACAAGTTAATGAAGCTAGAATCTCTTTAAGACCTGCCACACACTGCTATCAGTCCCGATCTTAGACCTTCATGGTGTCCATCTCAGGAGGGCCAGGAAGCTGCTGAGGGGTGTGGCCATCTACAAACACCACTCACTTGGGACATCGCAGAAAAAGCTGTCTTTGTGGAAGTCCCAGTCAACTTCTCTCTTTTCTCTTTCATAATGGTCGTCCGACCACCTGTCATCCCGATGGCTGAAACAGAGCAAGGTGAGCTTCAATAAAGTGCAAGCTATTTCAAGGCCCATCAATGTGCCTGGAACAGCACATTCTCAAAGTCATGGCATACTTAGCACTTGAAATTAAGCTGGAAGGATTAATGTAAGCAACCAACATTAATTTTCTCACTTCTGAAAGGAAAAAAGCCTCCAAATGCGCACTTTTTCATCCCAATACAACAAAATCTCACTAGACAATGGCAATTTAAACAAGATTTTGAGCCACACATTTTACATTTTATTTATTTATTTTTTGCTCAGGCAGTGTTTAAAAGTGGAATTTACTGAGCAATGTTTTGTCTGAAAGTTAATAAATGATTACCTTTTGGCTTGCTCATCTGCATATTTGAAGGGATAATTGGCTAACGTGGCTTTGTATCCCGTGTTTTTCACCATGTTATTCCACGTGACCAGTCTCTGGCCTATTGTAGTCCCTCTTGGTTCAAAACCCTAAGGCGAAAAGTTACAAATTCCTGTTAGTACTTCATGTCAGGCTGAGGGTAGCTAAGCAGTTTGGGAAAGCAATGTCAAGGTGATGAATAGCTTTCAACCGAAAATACACACACACACAGGTTCCTTACAGCTACTCCAGAGGTGACCAGCATTAAAAGAAGACGACTTAATCTGATGACGATCACCTATTTACTGTGGCAAAACATTCGGACTCTTTGGTATGTCACAAGTCTCAGGGAAGGGGGAAAAAACTTACCTAAAGCTTCTGTTTCAAATTCATTCCTAAGCATTTCGTAAACGCCTACTTTTAGGTTACGAAATATTATGGTCAAGTTGAATTACACTGTGCGTGTTACAGCGTTTCACAAAGAGGATATCATTCAACTTGCTCATATTTTCCTCATTATTCCGCCCCAAGGCAGATTTTACTTAAAAAACAGACCCTACTATCCCTAAGCATTGCTAATGCTTAGCAATGCGGGGATGGGGGGGGGGGGGAAGACAGTTTAAAGACTTCATGGAAAGTTTTTGTAGTAAGCAGATTCTCTAATTCTTGCTCTTTAGATTCAGCATGGGGACCGAGACGCACAATGCCCGGACATTCATGGTGAGCATGTTTCTTGACCTTTAAGGATCTGGGGACAGAGAAGCTTCACCTCTCATTTGCAGAAAGGGACGTGTCTACCTATCAATGGCTTGAGAAGGTTTTAAAAAAAATGGGACCCTAACATAATGCCATTGGTATTAACGTACTTCTTCTTTTTTTTTCCCCCAGATGGTTCTGGGCGAAAGAAAATAGATAAATAAACGCTCCTGGCCCAGCCCTCCTTACCAGCAACGGGTCGGAGAAGTCAGGAAGCTCCGGCACCAACACTCCGACCAAGGCGCAGACCACGATGAGCACCGTGCACATGCCCAGGACCACCACGGGCCAGTCGGCAAGCAAGGCTGCGTAACTACAGGGCAGAGAGAAAGCGCCGAGAAGGCCTCTTAAATAATGCGAGGGCTGGAAACTCCGTCCTGAGGGAAAGCTGCCGTGTCTCTAAAATAGGTTGTTGATGTCTACATCCTGCTCTCGCAGCTCCACAGATCTGGCTTTGTGGGGATGTTTGCTTCTGACTAAATTTTAATAAGGAAATTAAAATGCAACAATTATGCTTTAAGGGAGCACTTGCAGAGACTGTTTTTTTTTAAATTATATTTTTATGGATTTCACAGAGGAAGAGAGAGGGAGGGAGGGAGGGAGGGAGGGGTAGAGAGAGAGAGAGAGAAACATCGATGAGAATTATTGATCGGCTGTCTCCTACGCGCCCTCTCCCCCCTCTTCCCCTCAATAAGGATCAAGTGTACAACCTGGACATGTGCCCTGACTGGGAATCGAATGGTGTTCTCCTGGATCACAGGTCGATGCTCGATCACTGAGCCAGCGGGCGCCAATGGGCGTAGAGGTATTTTTCATTGTTATCCTTTTAAAAGTAATCTTAGGAAAATAAAGCATGCTCGCGCGCACTTACAAAGAGTTCTTTTATATAGGTTATCATCTCATTTAATTCTCAACTTATGAGATGAAAGCAAGGCGCAGCCGGCTATAAAGTAAGTCACGGATTGTAATGCACAGCATGGGGACTATAATTAATCATACTGTATTGTATATTTGCCAAAATAAAAGTTCTCGTCACAAGAAAGAAACCTGTGTGGTGACTGATTTTAACTAAATTCAGTGTAGTAATCCTTTTGCAATATATAGAATATTGAGTCGTTAAGTTGTACGCCTAAAACTAATATATTACCCCAATTATATCTCAATTAAAAAATCCCAAAGCTTGGAATCCAGGTAGTCTAGTTCTAGAATCTGGCCTCTTAACCACCATGATATCATCTCTTGCTTCTAACCCAACGGCAACAAAAGACATCTGGGAGAAGTCAGCTTCTTCCCAAATTCACATTTTAAAATTAAATTCCTAAGCCACACTAAAAGTTAATTTCTCGATGCAAAACCACCTAGATCCACAGGACTTCGACTCTGACGAGTACTCACTCATCAGGGGAAAATCCTGCGAGATGAGACGGAATAACCTTTGAAGGGTAATTCTGAATGACATGGAAAGCTGTAAACCACAACAGGCTGGTGGTGGTGGTTCAAACATACAGAGCACACCCCGCGCTTATACTCTTCACACTTTTTTCCCTCCCCGGCCAACCGCAAACTACGGTGCAAGGAACGGGCCTGAAGCAGCCCAGTCCCCGGTTAATAGCGCACTGGAGACGCTCTTCATGGCTTCAGACTGAGCAGAGGCCTTTTCATGCGAGACCTTTCAAAGATCGGCCCTGCAAGATGAAAATGCCCCGGGCTTCCACGATGACTCAGGAGACTCCGCTGTAAACGGATCCATTTTCTTTCAAATGAACCCGAAGTTACTCATTTTTACCTACAAGCACTTTATCAATAGAGGGCAGCGGGCCCCAAATTGCTGAGCTTTCATACTGTGGTTTCATTCACCCCATCATGACTCTTTGTCTTGTGTTCTCGAAAGCTCTGCATGCACACGTGCAGCCACCGTCAAAGACCCGCTGCAAGTACTGCTTCCCCTCCCTGAGAGCATTTGGTTTGATTTGGCCGCGTCGCTACCCATGACATACATGTGCTGACTACAGACGGCATTACGAGTCCAGCACGACTCTTCCTCGTCACCCGACTCCATCACCACCCTCCTCACCCAGATGTTTCGGGCGCCAGCCTTTCCGGGGTCAGCTGTTCACACCAGAGAAAGGCAGCCAGCATCCCGAGGCAAACACCTCCTAAGGACCACGCTGTTGCTGAGGGGGTTTGTGCGCCTCCTGCTCCCCAGGCCCTGGGCACCATGTGTGTCGTGCACAATGTGAAAGGCAGACAGGGGTTGTAATATTAAGACGGAAATCGAGTGAAGCAGGAAAGTGGGGACATAAAGGAAATTAAAAGGGCCTGTGAAATCTCACTGCTGTGCACTCTCGCTAATTCCACTCCTGGCGAGTCCTGGTTCAAGGTATATATTCTAACCAAGTTTAAAGAATAAAGCACTTGAACATTATTTTCGTCGGAAAGGGGACGACATGTATAATGGAAGAATTTTCAAAAAAGACCACTCCTGCCTGGCCGGTGTGGCTCAGTGGTTGAGCGCTGATCCAGGAACCAAAAGGTCGCTGGTTCGATTCCCAGTCAGGGCACATGCCCAGGTTGCAGGCTTGATCCCCAGAAGGCAGCCGATTAATGATTCTCTCTCATCACTGATATTTCTATCTCTCCCCCTCCCCCTCCCTCTCTCTGAAATCATTAAGAACTATTTTTAAAAAAGGGACCGCTCCTTTGACTGTTGTATGTTCTGCATATCTACGTATCACAAGTACTGGTCTTTCAGCTGCCTGTTCTGCTTTCAGACACCCTCAGGTTGAAGACGGGAGGTGGCAGGCCACCTCCGCAACACCTGGCTGCAGCAGACAGTCATCGCCAGTGAACGAATGGCCAGGTGACCGTCGTCCCTGGGGCCCAGCTGCCTGATGCGGGCCCACAGCCCCACGCAGAGCGAGGCCAGGTCAGGCCTCTCCGCCTTCCGCAGGGTGAGGGAACGGAAGGAGCCGAGCGAATGAAATGTGCTCGCGGTGGGCTGTGGATCCGCGTGGGTGGCATGCTGCCTGGCATCCTGGTCCAGGCTGTTACTGCCACGCTGGCGTTTTCCCGAGCACCCAACGGGAAGTCCCTCAAATATACTCACAGATTTGCAGCCACCTTATCATGGGGTTTACTCTGCAACCACCCCAGAAATAACTATGAAAATAAATAAACTAAGCCCCTGCCGGGTGAGGGTCAGTTGGTTTTGGTTGGAGCATTGTCCCATACACCTAAAGGTTGCGGGTTCGATCCCCACTGCGGGAGAGGGGACGCATATGGGAGGCAACAGATCTCTCTCTCTAAATCAATAAACATATCCTTGGGTGAGGATATAAGAGAAATAAATGACAAAATAGGGCAAACTTATTGTTCAAGTGACATCATAGGGGTCGCCTGAAAACGGGCCCTTCATTACAATGAGACGCTCACCAGTATCTTTTTTTTCCCTTAGCCCCCGGATGCCTTTCTGGAAACACTTTGCTTCCTCCCTTTCCCTTCCGAGCTGCCGGCCATGCTGCAGAGTAGTAAGTGCCTTGGACCTGAGGCTCCCTCCTCCTGACCAACCACCCAGCCCCTAACCCTCTTCTAGCCTGGACCTTGCGCTCACAGTTCTTCTGAAGCTGCCCAAATCACCCAGCTGGCCTTGGTTTTCATGCGTCCTGATCTGAGCGATATTTAACACTATAGCTACCTACCCCTTTCTTCCTAAAATCGGCACCTTCGGTTTCTCCCTTTCTATTTCCCTCAGCTAACTCCTCCTTATTCCTCTTGTCCACTAAAGATGGGCATTTCAAAACATTAGTCATCGCAAGTTTCCCATTTTAAAGGGATCCATTTTCTTTCCAATAAACCAGAAGTTATGTGTTTTTACCTACAAATCCAGGGGCATCAACTATCAATTTAGTGGGAGGAATGATGGAAACTTGAGAAATGTCACGAAAGCAAAGAGGATAAAGAAGTCTTTCTTGTGATTTACACAGTAACACACAGGGCATTCTGGGAACATGAAACTGGCAGACGTGGGTCTTGCTCTCCACGAACTTAGCACCTAACAGAAAATCAGGTGCACGAACACTCACAAAACCAGGAAAGCAGAGAGGGGTTTTCGAAGGGAGGGGCAAAATGCTTTGTGAATCCCTCCAGCGAGGGTGGGGCCAGGACAGGCCTTTTCAAAGAAGTTGCATTTATATGTGCAAATACTAAAAAGAAATAAGGATTTGAAAAAATACCAATGTAACAGGAAAAAATATGGACACATTTTTTCAAAATGCAAAATGTTAGTCATTTGAGAAGGCTCTAGTGTTTCTTAAAAAAAAATTCACCTTCTTAATATGCCATCTTTACTGATATAACCTCTTCCCTTTATTTTTTCCACAAAAAAACACACCGGATAAACAGAATGTAGTATATGCATACAATGGAATATCATTCAGCTTTTTAAAAGGAGGGGAACTCTGACACGTGCTGAATGGATGAACCCCGAGGACAGTGTGCTGAGTGAAATCAGCCTGTGATTAAATCATACAAAACACTGCCTGGTCCCACTGAGATGAGGTAATAGAGGCATCCAATACACAGAGACAGAAAGAAGAACGGGGTTGCCGGGGGCTGGGCGGGGCAGTTACAGCTCTACAGGAAAGAAGTCCTGGAGATGGGTGGTGGTGATGGCCGCAGAGTAACATGAATGTACTTAACGCCACAGAACCCAACACTTAAAAATGGCTGAAATAGTAAGTAAACTTTATGTTGTGTATATTTTACCAACATTTAAAACAGTAATTATTTTTTTAAATGGAAAGGGAATTTGCTCCTTATTAAAATTTATGTCATCATTTTACTCCAAAGACAGGGTAACTCTTCCAAGAGTTATCACATCCGAGCAGTTTCAGCAAGTGAAATTGCAAAGGCAGGTTTGAGTTTCTTAAGGTGTATGATACCTGGAACCATTATGTTCAAGAACATCTGATGAGACAAGAGTGTTCAGAAACTCATATCCTCTTAAAATTTTTCTCTTCCACTGGAAAGGTAAAACTTTAAAATTTTCAAGCAAAAGAGTCTTCTCCGCCTTAATAGGGCAATAGAATTTTTAGGGAGAAACACACGTATTTGAAAAAATACCAATGTATTTGGAAAAAAAAAAAAAAAGGGGCCATGAATTCAAGCCATGGGAGTTGGCACAGTATCATGTATCTCTCTTCTCAATGAGAGGCCAATCAGTCCATTACGGGCAGGAGAGCAAAATCACTAGGCCAGTGTGAATGATGAGACAGCAGCAGAATGAGGCTAGAAATCCACCTGGAGATTAAAACCACTGAGGAGAGAGCGTCCATCAAGCAACCAGCTCAGGGGAAATTCCTTTCTCCTTCACAAACTATGAATTTGAGGAAGGTGGAAACAGCAGCAAAACGTGGAGAGAATACGAGGAGGAGAAGGCATGCAGGCAAGATTGTTGTTTAATAAAATGATCCGATTACTTTACCTTTTTGGTAACTTGAAAGGTCTGGATGGTCTGAAAAAAAAAAAAAAAAAGCAAAGGAAAACCATCAGCAACAAAGCATCAGGCATGAAGGCTTAATGTCTGTGTCAGCATTTCACGTCTCTCTCCTTCGGGAAGAATCCTGGGCGGGCAGCGGGGATTTGCTACCTGTGGGTCGGAAGTGACCCTCAGAACCACCGGGACAGGCTACACTAGGACCTGCACCTGCAAAGGAATATTTTCTTATACACATTCTGGGTTGTAACAAATGCAAACATTCCATTTCTTCCTCCGCAGCCCTGCTATCTTCTTGCTTTTTTTTTTCAGCGAGAAATTTATGGATCTGAGACTAGTTTACTCCTCAGGGACAGAAACTATGGATTCATCGCATTCTTTCTGCTTTAGTAACGACTTCATTTTATGTTCAACTTGAGACCCTGAGTGGAGATTGTCGACATCGATTGAGAAAGAAAAACTGAAGTTCCCACAAAGATCCCTCCTGGGAAAACACGGGATCCCTTCGAAGTTTTTGCACTAATGGACACGACAAGCAGATGTTGGAAACACCCAAACCACAACTACAGGTAAGACATGAAATCCCTTTGATATGCTGTGTGTTATCTTTCACTCTCCTCTTACAACCTCCCCAGAAAACATCTGAGGAATCAGGCAGGCAGGAGCCCACCGCACACTTTCGCCCTCATATGGAGTCTTCCTCCATCTATGAAATCTTTCCATTTGCAACTTTTAATACCAATCTTAGTAAGAGCTGCTGCAGGGCGATTTCCCACACTCACTTCAGACTTACGCAGACAAATAAAAACTCATAAAAACAAACAAATAAATCTAACTTCTGTTATAGAGGGAAACAATGTTTTCCCGGAGTTCTTTCACCTTTTAATACCGTACGGTCAAAACACACACCAAAAACCAAACAGTAATAACCTCGGGTGGGCACTTCGGCCTGCACTTCTGTTAGGTCTTCAGGGATGATACTGGCAGGTTCAGGACCCTCCCCCCCGCCACGGGGCGCAGATATGCTGGACTGGGCCCCATCCCCGGAGGCCTAGGCAGAGTGTCATCCTTTCTCTCCCGCCCAGAAAGCGTTTCTGTGTGAAAGTGCGTGACAGTGACATCGTCACAGGGCTAAGTTCAACTCTGCCCTAAGAAGGCAAGTCAACAGAGCAATTACAAACCCGGGGCTCGCCATCAGGAATCAGTGGCCCCTGGCATTGCCCGGCTGAGAACTGTCGCAGCACCTCAGGCCCTTGGCTTCATTCCTTGAGGAACAGTGAGCTGGGGTATGTCGAGGGAACAGCTAAGGAGCCCATCAAGTTCTCAGAAAGAGGGAGCTTGACATGGTGAGGGGCACTGGGGCAGATACAAAGGCAAGCGACATTTTTTAAAGGTGATAACCAAAAGGAAGTTGTATGGGAGGGGAAACGCTGACAAGAAACAAAAAAAAAAAACTAAACAGCTACCAGGGGTCTGCTTCCCTCACCGTTTCTCTCTCTTTTAGTCATTTTTGAGGAGAGCGTGGGAGACTGAAGGGCGAGGGAAATGGAATGCTGAAACATGAAGACATGTCACCCGCCTAGAGAACTCTACTGTGGACAGAGCTGCAGGATTAGTGTCACAACTTACAGAGGGACAGTATCAGCTTGCACCGATTCCAGATGGCTCTGCCCAGCACTCGGGAAAACCAAAGCTCTGGGAAAAACAGCTTGGTGTGGTTCTGAACAACCAGTAACCAAACTTAGGTGAACAAGTACTCCGGGTGGCACATCTTTGTCACAAGAGTCCCATGGGATCGGGCCCTGTTGCCTTTTCATTCATATCCTGCAAGTGATAACTTGGGTTCGGCGCAGACGTGTTAGGAAGAAAGCGTGTGGAAATAAAGAACCCGCATTTCAGTGAGCGTTCCTGAAAAGATTTCCAACAAAACCACCACCATTCTTCATTGTTAAGGGTTTGCATGAATTACCACACTTGGGTTTAGCCTCGAGGATGAAACAGGAGCCCTGGGACATGCTAAGCCTGGCCGCTAATCCATCTTTCACGCACCAGGTCTACATGCTTATGGTCTTGTCCAGTGATCTGAAGAACAACAAACACAACCACTTGCGCGATGCATTTCCTAACGTCAAGGGATGTTGACTCAAAGTATTGGTCATGTTGACGCCTGAAACGGTTGATATGAACAGAGTCCCAACTACTACACAAAACATAAAATAACCTAGGAGGCAGGAGGAGAAGGCTGGGATTGGAGGACTAACATTTACAGATCATCTAATAAATACTAAGCACTTTTTACTAGTAAATCTTAGAAATTTAGAAAATCTTTTAAAAATTGGAAAGAGAATATGACAAATCGATAGCCCTGTCTGACATGGGAAAAGAAATCAAGAGTAAGTTTTTGTATCTTTAAATTCTTCGTGAGACTATATTCATTAATTATTTGTATAATCAAGAAGTGTAAAGAAGTGTTATACAGGGAAATTGCATATGTACATATTCATTTATGTATATGTGGCTGAAATATTTTATTTGAAAGTGACTCTCGCTGATACTGATTTGGGGAGAATGGGGCACAGCCTGGCTAACTAAAATGCATGTAAAAAGAGTAACACTACACTCGGATCATAAGCTTTCAAAGAACTTAAAAAACACCTTTAATACAAAATCTACAGTTCATTCTGTCAACTGATTTACTACACAGTTGAAGTGACACCAAGTGATTTGATCATCACTGGAATCACCTGGGGAGCTTATTAAAAGCAGGGATTTCCAAGGCTCCTCCCCAGGGTCTGGCTCAGTGGGGCTTAGAGTGGAGCTACATAGTCAGAGCTTGAACCACAGCCTGGGACGATGTGCCAGGAAAATGTGACATCCAGGCAAGAAACAATTGGAGAATAATTCAAGAACCATCAGACCTTAAAGGTGTAGGACCAACATTCAGCGAATGGCGCACAAGGAGGTGATATTGGAACAGAGTGGTCCAAAGAGTAGCCTTGAACTTGATGTAAGAAGTAGAATTTGAGCTAGGTCTTAAAAGACAGGTGGGCTTCAGATGGATAAACAGGAGGGAAAGAGAAAGGAAATAAATATTGTGCCAAACCTCTGCTAAG